>JAWMAG010000006.1:18937500-19122500 GCA_037013455.1 Ceratitis rosa
ATAACTTTCCCACATATGGGTAAATAAATAAAATGTCACGCATACGCCGTGTCACGCATATATCATGCACATTGGCATGGGAGATCGTCAAGTTTTGTGGTTTGCTTTGTTTTCATTAAGTTGAATTTTTAAATATGTATTTTTTAATACTTGCCCCAACCAGGAGATTCTTTTCTTTTATAAAGAAACACCTTCAAAATACTATTTAATTGCCCTGAGAATTTGGTCATAAATTGAGGTTTTAATTAACTTTAGCGTCACCTAAAGGATATATGCTCGTAAGTATTTTGATTTGTGAAAATCAAATCATTAATAATACTAATAATTGACTTATGCGTCACCTATCGAGTCATTTACAAAAAGGATTCAGTTTTGTTTTTAATCAATACACACGATTTTCTTTATAACTCGACTCATGCGCCAACTGTTGTCACATATTAATTTTTTTTATACTTCCATCTGAACCATCTAATCTCTATTCTCTCTGGATAGATAAAAGTAGCTATCGATTTCGTGTGACCTCTTTTGATTCCATTTCAGCCAATTTTTAATTTCTTCAGCTTTTCCTTGACTGACTTAGATTTTTTCTTTACGTCTCAGTGGCTAAGAGCATTAGTGAAAAATAGTCTGTTCTGTTTTGTCATATTTTTTGAAAAAGGATCGACCTGCCTGAAAGGGTTTATATCTCAAAACTGTCTTGTCGAGTGTCGAAGTCATCAATCCATTCTTTCCTTTGTTGTTACTCGGAATTAGATTGGAGCAGCTTAAGGAGTCTTCTCAACTGCAAGTACATCATTGATGGTTTTTTCGACAACAATCTCAACGTTACTCACCTCCCGTCTAACTGACCAAGTGGCGCACGTGAAGAAACCAGAAATAGTCCGAATCGCCCAGAAGGCCGACTTATCAGATATTGTCGTCGTTCATGCTTCCGCACCACGTAGCAGTACAGGAACGATGAGGGACTTGAAGAGTTTGTTTTTCGTTCGTCGGGAGAGGACTTTACTTTCCAATCGCCTACTCAGTCCAAAGTAGCAACTGTTGGCAAGTATGATTCTGCGCTGGATTTCAAGGCTGACATTATTATTGGTGTTGTTACTGGTCCCTAGATAGACGAAATTATCTAAGACCTCGAAGTTATGACTGTCAACAGTGACGTGGGAGCCAAGTCGCGAGTGCGATGACTGTTTGTGTGATGACAGGAGATATTTCGGCTTGATCTTGTTCACTACCAGACCCATATCTTTCGCTTCCTTATGAAGTCTGGAGAAAGCAGATCTCACGGCGCGGTTGTTGAGGCCAATAATGTAAATATCATCGGCGTACGCCAGCAGCTGTACACTCTTATAGAAGATTGTACCTTCTCTATTCAGCTCTGCAGCTTGTATTATTCTCTCCAGCATCAAAGTGGAGACATCACACGATAAAGAGTCAGCCTGCCTGAAACTTCATTTGGTATCGAACGGCTCGGATAAGTCCTTTTGGATCCTGAAGGAGTTTTTAGTGTTGCTTAAGGTCAGTTTACATAATATAAGTTTTGCGGGGGTACCAAATTCAGAATAGTTCTGCCGGTAGGCCATCAGCAGCAGCCGCTTTGTTGTCTTTCAACCTGACGATTGTTATTCGAACTTCTTCATGGTCAGGTAATGAAACGTCTTTTCCATCCTCTTCGATTGGTGTTCAATATGCTCTGGACATCGCTGGCTTGGTCACCCCTTTGTGTCCTACAGGAGTCTGCTCCGGTCTTGAAACCCTCTGTAAGTCGTCGTATCTTTTCAAAGAATTTTCGAGCCTTACTCTTGTCGGTCAGCTTCTCAAGCTCTTCATACCTACGTCCACCCCTCCGAGTATATTTCGGATCTGAAAAAAAAGGCTCCTCGTAAAAAAACCATCAGCCGTTCGGAGGAGGCTTAGTATAAACTGTAGGTTCCTCCATTTGTTGGAAAAACATAAAGACGCAAAACTACAAATTGGAGGAGGAGCTCGGCCGAAAATCGTTTCAGCGGTTACAAAGCGCGTATATATATGTATATACGAAAGAAGAGACATCGAAGAAAGAAGATGAAATTAAAGGCGCGGTTGTAATCGAAAAAACGGAGGTAGAATAATAATAAGAAGAAGGGATAAAATTAAATAAAGCTTGAACTAGCATGCTTAAGCGATTTCGTTCCTTAGATATTTGTATAGAGCTCTCGCCTTTAATTATCATTTATATATTTGATTCGAACAAATAACCAATTTAATTTAAGTTGTTGATAACATTTTTAGTTATTTTTAAAATAATTTTATCATGGAAATAATTTTACTAAAAATAAAAAATACAAAATTACAAAATATCTTTTTTTTTTGTATTTTCTACATTGAAATTTTTCACTTTTGATCTAGATGAGATTTTTACAAATTGTTTTGTTTTGCGTCTTCCCAGCATCGCGCTCTCGAGCAGCTGCGTTTGACGGATGTGCAGCCTTTGATATCTTCATGGCATCGGGTTCAGACCATTTTTTCTCCCTCAATACACTATGAATTTTCCCCAACCCTCTATGGCAGGTAGACAAAAAAGTCACTCTCATTTAACTTAAATATATATTTTTTGAAGTATAAATAATTGTTGCTATAGGATATTTAATACTTTAGATTATGTTGAACTGATTTTAATGACTTAAAAATTTCTTTTTTTATTTTAATTTTTAGTTTTTTTATTTCTTTTTTTGAGGATAAGTGGTTTTTACATTTTATATTTTTTCTTTTTTAATATTTTAATTTCCACACTGCTCATTGCCGAGTAGTGGCACGTGATGTGCATACGTAATGTTTTATTGACTAATCTTTCTATTTGTTTCTTTCTGTTCTTCCGATTAAAATGTGTACTTATGTATGTATGTATGTATGTATGTATGTAAGCGCACGTAAGCACACTAATAAGAATATTTATTGTTGTAATTTACAGTTGGCAATTACTAATACGATTATTATTCACGCCATAGTGAAAATATCACTATATTTATACAAATTTATATATGTACAGTGCAAATCGTGCTTTTTCATCAACTTTTAAAACACACACTTACTTTGGCTGACATATATTGTATACTGATGTATATATGTATGTATTGTATGTGGAAGTGTGCTAAATAATGTAATTATAATCCATAGTTTGCATTTAATGAGTGTGTAATAAAATGAATATTTTTTCATTTTTTTTTTTCACTACTTGCTGGCCACCCTCTTTTAAATGGTTTACAATGCAGTTGTTGTAAATCAATATTTATATTTGAGTAGATGGAGCTATTACTTTATATCAAGTGCATGTGATTACATTGTAGGTACATACTCGTACACACGTACGTACATTGAAATAAATAATTGAAAATTCTAAAAATATTTCGTTTTTCAGCTGAGTTTAATTTATTAAGGGGTATTTATTTGAAAAATATTTATTTTACTAACTAAAAAAACAAGAAAAAAATAAATTAATGTTTTAAATTTTGTATTGTAAGAATTTAAGTTAAAAATACATGAGTTAACAATTGTGTTGTACTTGCTTAAGGCTATCTTTCTCTAAAAAGTTTTCAAGAAATCGAATTTTTTTCCCCGTAAATTGCTAGAAAATTGCTCTTGGAAATAATATAGAATGAGTCTCGAAGGTCGGCGAGACTAAGAAGTAAGTATAGAAAGGAGGAGAGCGGAGCACGTCAAGCGATAAATCCTCACGAACAAAAACTATAATCGTCTTTTGCTCGAAACCATGTTTTTTCAACCTATCAAAATCGAAAAAAACTCAATTACAATAAAATTTTCATACGTCTACTTATTAGCAAACACTTTGATTTATAAATTTTTTTTTTAATTAAATAAAATTTGGTTGAAAAACACGTTTTTTTAGATGAAGCTGGCCTTAAATAATAAGAATGCTTATGTGCAAAATGACAGTGACAGTCTTGCCGTTGTTGCTTTCAAAGAAGTTAGATCCAATCTTACCTCGGCACCAAAGTGCGCATCAGACAGTAACCGTTTTTTTTTGGGTAATGGCCTCTCTTCAACTATTTCAGAATTTTTATGTGAAATGTTACTTGTCGCTGAAGAAAATTTTATACGAATAATCGCCAACAGACACATTTAGATCTTCGGCTACACTTTCACCTACCGCAGCGATTTTTGAGATGGGACGAGCAAAACGATGATGCATAGGCCTTACAATATTTGGAACGGATCCAGCCTCTTCACATTTCTTTAAAAGTTTACCAAGTTTAAGTTTTACAGATGTCAAAATACGGCTCTGTGCTTTTGAAACCACGAAATGTATAAACCTGTATAATAAAAAAAATTTATATTACATATTTATGTACCTAATCCGATTTACATATATCCTTAATTCCCAGTAGTTAATGAAAAAAATGCAGCATTGACATATTTAACATGTTTATATATTTGCGGTTAACAGTTATGAGTAACTCAGTATTTTTGTATGATATATATACTCGAACATATGTGTGTGTAATTATATGATTGTGGTATTTTCTCACCGATAAATAATTTGCGGTTTGATTGTCGCGATGACTATGTGTGTGTGTGTATGTGAATTTGTTGGCCGCGCATAATTCAATAAAAAAAATATGTAACAGCAAATAAATTTCGTGATTGTGCTTGTGAGACATTCTCTTGCTTTGTTTTGGTTTCGTTCACCATTCAAAATTTGTTTCAAGAAAGCGACAAGTTTTTGAATTGGCATTTCAATTGCGTGCAATTTGCGGACATGCAATTCTTGTGCACTCAAGTGCTTAAGGGCAATATATACATATACTTATATTTTAACTTACATATATAAATATATGCTTGCCATTGCATTATTAACTTGATTTACTTTAATTCAATTTACAATTCAATAACTTGCAACAATTTGCTCATTCATTTAATGTAGTTATGCAGCCCCCGCAGGGTTAATGTGTTATTTGCAGGCATTAAATATTGCAAGTGGCATAAGCGGTTGAATTTTAAATGAATGAAAATATTTAATTAATTTATTTCAATAAGTTTACCATGATTTTTTTATTAAGTCCACAGAGTTTTTAAGATTATTTATTAATATTCTTAATTTTGTTCTATCTTTTTTAAATTCAAATATGAAAATCCCAGTTAAGCTTTTGAAAAATAAAGTGAATGAATAGAATAATTTGAATAATAATTGATTTGCCAATAAAGAATTAACAAATTTTAGACACTCACTAGTTATTGTAATGAAATTAAAAAAAATAATAAATATAAATTTGAAAACCACAGAGCAAAAAATAACGCTTCATATGAAAAAACTGTCTAATAAATTGAATTGTTCTTTTAAATAATCTGGGCAACAGAGGAGACACTAAAAGTCTACAGAAATGTAGACAAAATAATTTTAGTCAACTAACAAACGGTGCTAATTCGATTTGTTAAGGCCAGGTTCCTTCAAAAAAAATTGTTTTTTCAAACAACTTTTATTTATTAAAAAAAAAAATATTTATGGTATAAATCAAAGTTTATGTAGATAAGTAAACGTATAAAAATATTAATTGAAATTTTTGTTAAAATGCCGTTTAGTTGATAACTTCAAAAGGTTCTAAATAAGAGTTCACCCATTTAAAAAAAAATTCGTTTCGAGAAAGAGGCGATTCAAGTTTTTGTTCGTTAGGATTTATCGCTTGGCGCGCTTCGTTCTCCCCTCTTCTATACTTACTTCTTGGTCCTGCGGACCTTCGGGACTAATTATATATTGTATTACTTCCAAGAACAATTTTCTAGCAATTTACATGGAAAAACAAATTTCGTTTTTTTTCATAAATATTTTAGAGGAACCTAATTTCCTTAAATGATTTTGTTTAGTTTCGACCTCACAAACTCGCCATTAATATTAATTTTAAAATGTCTGTCTGCTATGATTTTACAGCACACTTCAATATTAACGTTTAACTTTATCTGTTAATGATTTAACATTAACGACAGCTATTCTTTTCGGGAAAAACGAAATAAAATTAATTTTGATAACTACTTTAACGATAACATTTCCTATGTTTCAATCGAATCGATTTAAATTTTTTATTTAACGTGAAATTTATTGTTGCGATGCTGCCTTGATTTCAATTGAAGGTTTAGAAATTATTATTATACTCTCTACGAAATTTTTTTTTGTATATTCAGTAGATCTGGGCATAAGTACAGCGACCTATTTGAAGAAACTTTATTTATAGTTAAATTAATTTTAATTTTTTTCCAGGAAGTCGATAGGCTTAATTGAGTTTTTTTATTTTACCAGTAGCTAAGTTCGATTTGCTCCAAGCATAAATTTGAGGGTTATCCCTTACATTTTGGGATATGGTAACTCTAGTGTGGCAATCTGGCAACAGACAACTTTATCTTAAAGTTTGAAATTTTCGATGATATACATACCCAGAACGTTTTGACATATGTACGAGCACTACTTGTGTTGTTTACAGTAACTTAAAATATTCAACTCGGCCAAAAAATGGAATTAAATCACGAACATTTTTACGGGACTATTTTTTTACAACATTCGACGTGGGTTAACTCGGCAAAAATGCTTTGATGAGCTTTATTCAATTTCTGGGGCGAAACTCCATTAAGTGAGCACAAGTCGGTAGATAGGTTTAGCTGGTAAGAGATAACTATAGTAGGTGGTAATACTTGCTAATAATGATGAAAGAATCATGATGTGAGAAGGAAAATTATAAGAAATTTATACTGAAAAAAGTATATCTAGATGTAGGTATGTACGACCGTATAATACTTGAACCTAATTATGGAAAATATAAAAATGATATATGATGAATAAAAACGCTATTCAAAATACGAAATAGTAACAAATTTTATTGAATGGAAAATTTTATTACCTCGACAGAATAGGCCTGTTTATAGAAAAAAAGCGTACTGTGGTCGCATGTGAAAAAGGTTACTCATACGCACCGCCACACAAAAGCAGTCGTGTGAGGCTTATCGAATTTTCCTTTGGTTCTTACTGTGTTATATTTTCATTATATTTTTTACTATTTTTATATTCATAAAATTTTACTTATGGTCCGGGCAATTTAGGCATCCTAAGGCACAATAATTTGTATCCAGCTCAATTCGTTACTCTGATGCATCGGTATATTTTTTGATGGCTCTATCTCTACTCCTTTTGAAAATCACATACTTTGGACCAAAGTTAATATAATGAAAGGTAAAAAAATGCAATATAATAAAAAATAAATATTTTTATAAAAAATAACGAATCAATTAATTAATTAATATTTATAAATTAAATAATTAATATTTTTTAAAACTAATTTTTTTTGTAAAACTATCTATTATTTAATAAAAAATATCCAATGTTACCATAGAAATAATAAAATTTACGAATATATTGCTTTTCTTTTTTTTCATTAAAAAGGATTAATAATTTAATTAAAGAAATCAATTAAGGAAGTGATGAGAAAAGTCATTTAATGTCAAAAATTTAAATTTCTTTAAAGTTTTTCCTTTAAAAATTTAAAGCTGTGAAAAATAATTCTTCTTCATACTTAAAACAGAAACACATATTAGTGAAAAAAGACCACATTTAAAATTTTCTGACAATATACGACATTTTTTCATCACTTCCTAAACAATTGTTGCAAATGAAAGGCGACAATAAGACTCATTTAAAAATGTCTGACCGCATTATCACACACGATTCTGCTTACAACTGTAGCCACATGTATACATGTACATACGAGTATGTACGAGTATGTATACACGTAAGGTTGACTTCTTATTGTTGTAAATTAATTTAATTAAAAATACAATAATGTCCAGCGAGTAGCAGCAGTAGCCAGCTGTAAAGGACACGAGGCAATGGAAGTCAGCTGTTGTTGCTATTTTTCTCTTGAAGTTGGTTGTTTTACATATAGTTTGTTTATGTATATGGTAAGTGTGTGTGTGTGTGTGTGTGCGCGCGTGAGGTTGGTTGTTTTCATATTTACACTGTAGCAATTCAATAAGCAAAATAATTACCTTTAATTAAATTAACTGACGATGAAACAAAATGAAAAAAGGAAGAAAAAATGAAAAAAAAATTAAACAATAACTGAATGAACAAGTACAAAAAAGTGTATAATTTAAAAAAATATATATCTGATAATGCAAAAATGTATATTTTATAAGCAGAAATAAAAAATAATGCCATAAATGAATGAATGAATGAATACAAAAACACGAAATTGCGCATAAAAAATGAAAAAATGTGGAAAATATTAAAAAAATATAAATATATAGTAGTGCGCACACACACAATTAAGCGCACGTCTGCCATAATTATATTATATTAATAAACGCAGTATAATTGATGAGCATTCAATGAGAGATTTTTAAATAATTTAATGTGTGCAAAATTTCAATTAAATGCCAAAGTTGTAAATATGCATTTACCTATAATACATTTGACCAATGCATACACCATATGGTACATACATACACACACATACACATATGAGTTCATCAGTATATGTGTGCGTATTCGGTGTGAAGATTGTGGCACGTATTATGTTGTGATTATACACATACATACATATGTATTTGAATGGATTTGTACATACACGCATGTATGTGTGATTTGAATTTCACTGAAATATCCTTGGTTGGTAAACAGTATGAGACGCAAGTAAGAGGTTGATAGTACCATGGCTATGCCGGGGCTTCGCATAATAACAATATCCGTGTCAGAGAGTCAAAACAGTTGCTGTAATAAACTTGTCGCGCCTTAACACACCACGTACCGTTATAATGACTCAACAGCTACTATCGCATACGTGGCATGGCGTGGCGTCGAGTGTAACTAACAGCAATTACAACAAAAACAACACACTTAGAATGTATGCTCACAAAGGTGTTTGTGTCCGTATTAGTGGCTAAGGCGCTCAACCATATGCGGCATTTAAAGCAAATGCAGCACATCAAGTCTTCAACGACGGCGTAGGGTGACAAATGCTGGTGAATAGGAAAGTAAGGCAGGTAGTAAGTTATACCTACAAGCTGGAGTGTGGCAAGTGACAAGTGGTGTGTTGTATTGTATATATATGTTTAGTAAAGGCTCAGCCTCTTGATGAAGCCAATGAAGACGTATCTTGCGGCAACTGGACTACTACAATTACCGTTTCCGCTTTGTGTGTTTGTGTGTGTATGTGTGTGTGAGCACAGAAAATAAGCCGCAAACCGAGGTGTGTCGACGTTTGTTGTTGAGGGCGTTTATTTAGGTGCATTTCAGTGTGTGTGTGAGGTAAGTAAGCTGCTGGTGTCTGCATATTGACCATAATTGAAACACGCATTTTGTATGTACAGACATACTTGAGCTATATGTATATAGCTGTACATACATGTATGAGAATATGTGCTGCTGTTTTTAGTTGGACAACAAGCAATTATGTATAGATGTGTAGGATCGATTACAAGCCTTCTTCGAATATCCTCAAGCAAATTCTAATTATCCCAACAGTTAGTTGGTAAGTTAGTCCATACAATGACATTATCCTCTGGCGATATTATTCTTCATCGCAAGTCTTCAAAGAAGTCAAGTAAATATGTTCTAGATCAAATAATTTATTGTTTTCTTACAAATTGTGCTTGAGCAAGCTTTTGCCTCATTTATCTAATTTATCATATTCAATGGAAAATCTTTTTTATTATACCCCCTCACAATAATGGAAGCAGTTCTTTCGTAGAAAAGTATCGAGGATTTAGGATTCAGGACAGTCCAGCCTGCCACTACTTCTGGCACGACCAACATCCAAAATTATAGAAAATCCAAATAAACAAATTAACTTATTCTTTTCTAATTGCGGTCGTCATTGGGCTGGGAATGTCATTCGGCTGAAAACACTTCAGCGATATAAAGCGCCAACTATATAAATAATTTTTTATACATACATACCAGGTGTGTCTGTTGAAGGTTGCCGGTTTTACTAGTAGATGTCGCTAGAAATATGTATAAATTCCTATGGTTTGGCATGTATGTGTATGTAATTTTTTCTATTGACATCAAAAATACGCAAGTCGAGTTTCGTTCCTAGTAAATCGCATTTGCGGCATTCGTTGCTTTTCTTATTTCATCACAAGAAAAAAGCAGCTGAAGCTCACCGGTTGCTGGTAGAAACCTATGGTGAACATGCTCCAGTGATTAGAACATGTGAGACATGGTTTCGTCAATTTAAAAGTGGAGATTTCGATTTGACAGACAATGAACATCCTGGTGCAGCGAAAAAGTTCGAAGACTAGGAATTACAAGCGTTATTGGATGTTGATCCAACCCAATCGCAACAAAAATTGGCAGAAACACTACATGTGACTCGAGGAGCAATTTGCCAATGTTTAAAAGTCATGGGAAAGATCCAGAAGTATGGAAAATAGGTGCCACACCAGCTGAACCAGCTGAACGATAGACAAATAGATAATCGAAAAACCGTTTGTGAAATGCTTCTTCAACGATGCGAAAAGAAATCTTTTCTGTATCGAATTGTCACGGGGGACGAAAAATGGATTTATTTTGAGAACCCGAAGCGAAAAAAATCATGGCTTTCCCCTGGTGAAGCTGGCCCATCGACTGCAAGGCCAAATCGCTTTGGCCGTAAGACAATGCTCTGTGTTTGGTGGGACCAGTGTGGTGTGGTGTACTACGAGTTGTTAGAACCTGGTGAAATGGTGAACACGGATTGCTACCGACAACAAATAATCAATTTGAATCATGCGTTGATCGGAAAACGGTCGGAATGGGCCCAAAGGCATGGCAAAGTTATCTTGCAACATGACAACGCGCCGTCTCATACCGCTAAACTGGTGAAAGACAGATTAAAAACACGTAATTGGGAAATATTATCGCACCCGCCGTACTCTCCAGACCTCGCCCCGTCTGACTATCACCTTTTCGCAACGATGGGACACTCCCTTGAAGATCAGTGCTTCGCTAATTTTGAAGAAGTCGAAAAATGGGTCGTCGAATGGTCGAAATGTGTAGAAACCAATAGTCAATATTTTGAATAAAAAAATTTTGAGATTTCTCTGAAAATTAAGTGTTTTCTTTATTTCAACTAACACACCTGGTATATATCTTTCAAGAGATAATTTATTATTTCAATATATATATAAATCCTCCAGGAATTCCATATTTTTGTTTCTTTCCTCCCCTTTCTCTTCAAATTTGAAAATACAACGTTGTGCTAAGGCAGTGTTAAAGTCTCTTTCTACTCTACTTACTTCACCTGTTTATTATTTCATCATGCTCTGTGCTCACTTTTAAATTTATATTTCAAAGCTTTCCAGTTTTCACAATTTTTTACAATAATATAAAATTCAACGAAAAGTCAACAAAATTAAAAAAATAAGAGAAATTGACAATTTGAATACAAAAATTGTAGCTGTGTGGGTGAAGTACTCAAAAAGTTATGAATGTGTTTCTAAATTTTTTTAAGAGGGTAGTTTTGGCTGACAGGGTTATAAATCCCTGACTTAGGTAAATTAAGGTATCTTACGGATCAAACCAGTATGGTTGAAGGGGCAAAATGAATCACGATCCCTTAAATCTTAAACAATGTAAAGTTATGTGTTTTTCAAAAAAACCGTACTTACACAATAAATAACTCTACCACTATGGAACCTAAACTGAACTTCTCACTTCATAATAGTGTGACAGCTAACAAAGTCAGAGGAGTCACTAAAACTTTGTATACAACATAAGTAAGGCCTATTCTTGAATACGGATAGTATAGAATCGATAGAAGAATAATTTTTCCCTTTTACTTTGAGACATTTTTAGATTATATGGAGAAATATAGAATAGTAAGGGAGGAATACTAGTCGTCTGGAACATATTAACCTCCCCACTCTTGCTAGTCTTAGGGAAATGCTTGGTGTATTTTTCATGGTTAAACTAATAACAGCCTTAGTTTCTAGTGGTCCGAATGGTCCGAAGTACAGCAGCGCTCAGCCCGTCAAGGTAGAGAATTGAAGAGTCATAGGGCTCATAATTGCTTCACAATGACAGGTCATTGGCAATAGTCCAAAGCCCGTAGTATTCAGGATTTTACAAATTTTGCACACAACTTTTGTGTACTCAAGGATATTTGGAGACTAAATACACAACCGAATATTTTCCTCTTTCACTAGCAGGTATCGTGTCGAATACCCTCAAGGCTGAAGCGCTTTCTATTATTCCGACGGCATGACCCAGCCAGCGTAGCAGCTGTATTTTTATTGGCTGAAATAAATCAACTTCGTAGTATAGCTTATTGTTCCATCATCCATTCTGCAGTATTCGCTGTTGCTATTGGGTAAAGGACCATAAACCTTCCGTAAAACCTTTTTTTTTAACTTCTTACGTTGACTCATAATAGAGATAAAAGATTTGTATAATTTTGGTTTACACAGCTGTATAAATTTTGCGCAGAAGATGCCAACATCGGTTTTTTTTGGTGCCGGCGAAAGCTGATTTAGAATCGACGAAAAGGTGGTGTGTGTTGATCCTCTTTTCACGGTGTATATAGGGTACAAATATTTTGTTCCATACAGTATGCTCGATAGAACCTTATTTGCGATATTGAGGAGGATCTTCCTATGGACGGAACCGTGTTCGACGATCGTAATGTAACTTTGCTCTAATAAACCTACAAATAGGTGGATCCCAAGGTATTCGTCAATTAATTTATTTATTAGAGTACAGTTACGATGCGATCGTCGAACATGGTTCCGTCCGACCATACTCTTCAATGGAGCTAATGCTTGCACCTAGCGGTGAGTCATCTGCTTCTACTGCTTTCATATATTTTAAGGGGCAGTCGTTTTGAGACTAATGCATTTCGATCCCTTTCTTTTTTGTCTGCGGAAGGCAAGTGAGAAAGTTTCTGACTGTCATTCAACTGTGAATACTTTTCATGAACATGAAATACTATATCAATTATATACGTATCAGATGGCGAACTGAGTTGATTTAGTAATGTCAGAATGTCTATTTGTTGGTTAACAAAATACCTCAGAATATGAAATTTGGTATTCTACAGACATATAATGAATTGCACATTAGTCTTGAAGATCATTAACTCAGGACCTCCTGTCTTGGGCCTTGTATTCTCTGGTTAGCCAACAAGCGTCCCTTTGGAAGCGAGCGGAAACGATCTGGGAAGTATTCTTGGGGTTATGAATAGTCTTTTGTGTGCTTTACCAAAAAAAAACTTCACTTAAGGAACTATCAAAATAAGTCTCGGAGTATAAATATCCTCATACTCATTTATTTGCTTTCACTTCTATAGTCTATTGCAATTTTTTTTAAAATAACAAATAATTTTCTTTAACAATTTTAAAGCACAAAAAATATGAAATTCGTTACAATACAATTATGTAAACACTGTCAATCATTGCTGCTGGAATGTCTTTGCTACAAGGAATAAATAAATTGTCAGCATACTCAACACTATGCTTGCATAAAGATTAAAATAATTGTATTTTTCCACTCACACCTTCAAATTATACGCTCAAATTCTCATTTCCATTACGTGTCCTTTGTAATTTCCTTTTTGCCCAGGCGCCAGAGCGTCTTGTAATGTGCTTTTCGTGTATTCAAGCATTCTCACTGATACCCCATTGCGCGCTAATATATATTTTTGCAGAAGGGTGTTGAAAATGCATCTGTGTATGTGTGTACGAGTATATGTATGTATGTTTGATTGTGTATGTGTGTTTGTATTTACTTTTCAATTTCTGACGTTTCATAGTTGACTTTCTTGATTTCCTTCATTTCAATGTATGTAATTCGTTTTGCATTTTCTCATACAATTTTCTTGCTAATCAAGAACTTAAGCTTGAACACCACCAGTCGAGTTGTAGTGCAAACCCTCTTCACTCCTTCACACACCCCGCTAGACTTCATAACTTTTGCATGCAAACAATACGGATGGCGGCACAAGTTGGAGCAACAGCAGTAGCAGTAGCAGTGACGGTAGCAGCAGGAGTCGCGCGCAACAAGCAACACAAAGTGGGCGGAGCATATGGGAATTGGCTGTTGAAAAGGCTTGCAGGCAAAATGCAATTTCATAATTTTCGTTAATTTAATCGTCGTGGAGAACAAAGGAACTTGAAAATTCAGGTTAAATGCTCAGAACATGCAGTGGAATTATCCACGTGGCAGCACGAGCACGAGCCCATAGAATTTGAAAACATAACGACAACAACAACAACAACAAGCAGACAGTACAATACGAAAGCACAACAACAACAGCAACAACAACAACAACAACAACAACAACAACAACAACAACAACAACAACAACAACAACATCATCATCATCAACAACAACAAAAACAACAACACTATTAAAAATGGCACTTCTATTTGTATGTATGTATGATTGCCTCTGTATGTGTGCTGCTAGTGAAAGTGGCAGCTACAACAATAAATTAATAATAATAATAGTGAATTGTACAGAAAAGTACCGTCAGCTTTTCCCCCTCTCCCCCATTCATCACCGCCTCAATGCGTACGCCAATTTGCAAGCTTTGTGCATCTATATGCATATGCATACATAGGTATGTACGAGTATAGTTGTGTGTACCTTTCACCTGCCAATTCTTACCATTACTACAACAAAAGTATATAAAGATATTTTATTTTATTATTTCTCTATGAATAGTTGCAATAAAATATATTTTATTATTTAAATACCGTAACTATCGCACTCTCTCTCTCACTCTCTCTCTCTCTGTCTCTTGGCAGTGGGGAAAAACAGTTTTGCGTATGTATGCGCTAGTATTGGTGCACTTGATGTTGGCGCTAAAGTTTCAAACAGGCGCCTGAAGTAGCTGAAAGGAAAAAAGAGTTCGCTTTTTGTGGCTAAAATGGGTCATTGCATTTGCGGTTTGTTCACCGGCAGCTAGAACAAGTACTTGCAGATATATACATATATGGTATATATATATAAATAATTTTATTTACATAGTTTGCATAGGGCTTGGGCAAGCAATGCAAAGTATTTGTTAATTTTGTTCATTAGTTTTTTGGTATATAAAAATGGTTTGCATGCCTGGAGGGTAAAATGGCATAAATATTTTTTGATTAAATTATAATGCATAATTATAAAGGGTTATCAATTGTGCAGTTTCGAAAATAAGTGTAAATAAAATGCATTTAAAATAATTTTTTCTGTCAAAAAACGTCTTTTTTATTGTACATTTTGAGCCCTGGCATTACATGTGGAAGACTAAATCCTTCAAATTATCCCATTGAGGATTTTTGCAAGCTTTGAACCGTTTTGAAGAAATTTTCGAACAATGTTTGCCACACATTGGGCGGTATTCCAGGCAGGCATAACTAGACGAATATTAGTTATCAAGAGCTCAAGAGCTAAAGATTTACCTATATAAATACGGTCTTTCACGTAGACCCACTAAAAATTTCTAACGGTGTCAAATCGCTCGTTTTTGGTGGCCAATTGACATCGCCAAGACCAGAGATTATGCGATTGAGAAAATTTTAACACAAAAAACCCACATTCTTCCGTGCTGCATGGCATGGTGTACCATCTTGTAGAAACCACATATTGTCCAAGTCGTGCTCTTCAATTGCAGGCTCAAAAAATCGGTTTTCATACGACCATAACGTTCCGAATTGACAGTGAAAGTTTTGCCGTTGTTGGTTTCAAAGAAAGAAGTTAGATGCAATCTCACCTCCGGACCAAAGAGCACATCAGACAGTAACAGTTTTTTGGGGATAATGGTCTCTTCAGCTATTTCAGAATTTTCGGAGATTGAAATGCGACAAATTGGCTCTTTTACGTATCCCTCGCATGAGAAATTTGCCTTGTTGCTGAAGAAAATCTTGTATGAAAAACCAACGCCCACTGCTTGTTGTCCAAGCACCCAATCGACATAGGTACGAGATATGCCATAATATGCCGTAAGAAAGAGAAATAGGCACATTGGAGTTCTTGGCTACACTTACAGTGGAGATATTTGAGGTAGAACGAGCCAAACGATGATGCACAGGCCTTACAATAACTGTTCCAATTTCTTTAATACCAAATGCTGTTGGACGATTACGTGCACCATAATCTCCTCTCTGAATCACAATTTTTGGGTAGGTTTAAATAATTTGAACTTTTTGTGTAGTGTTTAAGCGATCCAATTTCATAAGGGCTTAGGTTTTAATTAAAACAAAACATGTTTGGTATGACTGTTAAGTTTGACGGATGTCAAACTACAAACCCTTTGAGACCACATAATGGATAAACATATATTTATAAATTGTCTCTTCTGATATGTAAATATATGCAAATGTGTTCGAAATAATAAAAACAATCAGACAAGCAATGTTATTTAAAATATTTCCATTTATACCTTATTTTATTTCTTTTAGTTACTTTTTAACGTTTTCGAAAAGCAAAAACAAAAAACTTATTTATCCAATGCACTCCGTAATTTGTTAAGGGGTCATTTTGCAATTGCGCTGTTCGAGAAAAAGAATTAAACATAAAATATTTATTAAAATTAATAATAATTAATATCCTTTTGACGAATTCCGGATCAAAAACCTCATAGCTGAACAAAGCAAGATAAGGACTAACGTCCGATTTCGTAAATTTTCAATCCTAATACGAAATTTATTATGTGTGGGTAGAGAATTTAAATCTTTTATATGTTTTTTAAGCAGATGAATGATATACATATGTATATAGATTTTAATGGTATATTTTTTATAATGGTCATTCTGTTCTGTTCTGGTTCCGATAATTGATGGCTTAAATGTAAAAATTCATTTGTGCACCAAGTTTGGTTGAAAAATCTCAAAACTGAGGGACTACTTTGTGTACCATTCAAAAAGACTCTCTGACGGGCCAAAAACATATAACAAAATCTTCCTAGCCGTCAATTCTGTTTTGGAGACCGTTTGTACAATACCATCTTACTGCATTTTGTCCATCACCGTTTTCATTTGACGTTACTGTGAGTGGTCCACTTTTCATCTCCTGTAACCATCTGCTTCATAAATGGTTAGATTTAGTTGTGATTCAGCAGCGAATTGCAGATTCGAATTCGGCACATAAGATCCAATGGCACCCATGCATGCAGCTTCTTTACGTATCTAGCCTTTTTCAAGTGGTTCCAAACTGATTTTTGTGTAATGGTTGGCCTCAGTAAAATCGACTCGACTATCAGAATCTATGGATTTCATATATTTATCGATATTTGGCCTTCTATACATCAAAATTATCGGAACGAAATTGACGAAACCAAAAATTGTGCATGATTGAGTGTTACAGTATCAGGACCGTAGACACTATTCATATTTTCAGCTGCCTGACTGTGTTTTCGCCATTATCGAAGAGAAATTGTAGAATACAGCGTATTTACTCTTTGCAGGAAAAATGGACATTGTTGACATGCGCTCAACGACTACTGAGTTAAGTGACCAACGCATCTCCCGGTCTCTTTTTTAGTATAAAATATTATCTTTTTTCATAATTTTCCACATGACATCATTTCTGTGTTTTAAGAAATATACTTAAAAAGAAGAAAAAACATATTGTTAATACAGTTAAATTTATAAATACAAAATTTTAATATTAACAGCTACTTATAACAAAGTGTAGACTTTTTTATGCCAAAAAATTTAGGCTACACCGTAGTGATGAATTTCACATAGATAGAAAAATGTCTATAGTTTCGGTTGAAACATTTAAAAATATTAACGTTAAAACAATTATCAAAATAAAATTCTTTTCGTTTTTACACGAAACAAAAAGCTGTCGCTAATGTTAAATCATAATAATGTTAAACGTTAAGTTTGTGTTGTGGTGTTAAATCATTGCAAGCAGTCATTTTGAAATCAACGTTAGCAATGAGTTTCTTCAGTTTTAATGAAACGATTGCAATTCGTTCAATTAATTTTTCTTGTTAGCGAAACGAAATGATATCGATTTTGCGTTTGTTGTGCATTTCTACAAGAAAATATATTTAATTAATATTAAGTGTTTTAAGAAAAATATTCATACGCTTTCCAGTATTTAATGTCAGTTATATGCTTAAAACTATTAAATTGTTAAAGAAATACATACGAAATAAATACGCAAATTATATTTGATAAAACGAAAATTAAAAAAAAATGTTTTTTGCCTCATTTTTCAGTAACATTCATGTTTTTGACACAATGATGAAAGCGCTACCAGCATTTAACAAGCAAAATTTACGCGTAAAATTAAAGCTCGAAATGTGTACACGTATGTAAAATGAAGTTTCAGTGAAAAGCCGATAGCAGTCAGACGGAACATTGCTTGCATTGTATTTTACGCTAGCAAAGCAGTAATTATAAATTAACTTTGTATGTATTACTGTTTCAATGTTTTAAATACCTTGAACACAATACTTATTACGTCGATTGCAACCAAGCATGAATTGCCACTTGAGTGGTTGTAACAAATCAAAAGTGATTACTATTACTCATTATGCGGCCGCAATTGCCGAGCGGTTCGCATTGATTACCTTCCTGAATTCGGAAGGTCTGGGTTCGAGTCCTGGTTCGACAAACTTACAAAATTACAGAAAATTGACTTTTCTAATTGCGGTCGCCCCTAGGCAGGGAATGTCAAACCCTCCGGTATTTCTGATAAGAAATAAAAAATCACTCTTTTCATGACTTGTTGGTCGGCGCAGGTTCCTTCCCCAGGAGCTTCCACAAGCATTCGATGGACTTTAGCTACACTTTACTTCCAAATAAAATAGAAAATCAAATGTTGTTTATTTAACACACATTCGGACATTCCACAAATTATTGTTGAGAGATGTGAAATCTTGCCAATTATATAGGTTATCGCTTCCAAGATCGGCCACAACTTGCAGTACTGATTTGTGCCCAAAAATCTGGTTGCGTATATATATTTATTAATATTTATGTAAATATTATTATTTTATTCACTTTAAACACTGTTGAA
The DNA here is from genome assembly GCA_037013455.1 of Ceratitis rosa. NCBI lineage: Eukaryota > Metazoa > Arthropoda > Insecta > Diptera > Tephritidae > Ceratitis > Ceratitis rosa. Next base: position 18,956,472 of record JAWMAG010000006.1, read on the forward strand.
ATAAACGAAAAATCATTTGTATTTATTTAAAAATTAATGAGCCAAATTAAAAATAAATTTTCGTTAAAAATTGTACTACAACATTTTTTGTTCAACTTTGAACTATTTTGAGACTAGTATATATCCGTCCATAAACTGATAATTGCCCACTCGTAGAATATATCCAAAAGAAAATATATGTGAAAGTTGCTTGTTTGGAAAAGGGACAGTTAGCTGTATGGTTGTTCATTCGTGCTGTACCAGTTCCGGCATAGTTTTTAACTAGTTCATTTATCCACAGGACATTAACAAAATCTATTCGAGTTGAATTGTGATGACGTGCATGGTGTAGCGTTGCTATAGTAAACAGATTTGTATGTCAATATTTTTCAGCATACATTTATCTACTACACATTGGTCTAACAACTAAGTGATGGGAAACGCCTTTACTGTTATTTCGGTTTTACAATAATACTATTATTACTAACTATTAGTTGTACTTATTTGTCAACTGTGTGTATGTATCATTTTCGAATAGTACATACTTTGCAAACATACTTACATACATATACACATACATACATATACATATACTCGTACGTAAAACTTTAGACTTGTTGTCCTGCACAAACAAAGAGCGAGTCACCGACAAATTGCATGCAACATTGGCATTAAATTGCAACGTATTGTAATTTATTGTAATTTTATTGTTGTTCTACAACTTTCAAACAGTGTTGTTGCGGTTGTTATTGTTGGTATCATTGTTGCAGTTTTTATTGTTTACAATGCGTAATGTAAATAAACAAAATATGCATTAATTGCCACAAAAAGGGTTGGCAAGTTGTAAATGTGTGCGGCTCTGCGTAAAATCTACACATAAGTGTGTGTGTGTGTGTGTGCGTGTTTGTGTGTGCGTGTTTGTATTTGTGGAGTCACTGACTCACCTATGGATGCATTACCGCACCTGTGATAAGTCTGCCTGCTCTGCTGGTAGCAAATATCTATTATGGTAACACATACATACATACACGCCTACATATACACGTACTTATACCATACCTATATGCGCGTATGTGTGTATGCGTTATGTTCATGCATATGCATGAATGCAGTATTTTGTTCATATTTACGAAATAATTCACTTGTAGCTGTAATAGGAATTGCTACCGCAACAACAACAACCACAGCGCAACACGTTTTCAGTTTATTATTTTTGTAAATATGAAATCTCTCTCTCTTCGCGTACTCATAAAAGCGTAAAATTTATCTTAAAATATGAAAATATGTATTATTTTAACGGGTTTTTATTATAATCGCATATACACGTAGAATGTATTTACATACATAAATACCCATGATGGCGCATTTGCTGTTTCTGCGAATTTTTTAATTTCGAGTTCGTTGAAACATTACATTTTTTTCTATTAATTTGGCAGGTGTATATTAACGACGTATTTAATTTTTGGTTAAATATTGGCCAAATTACAAATTGCGAAATATAAATCAAAATACGTGTATAGGTATGTGGATCTTTGTACAGGTATGTGAGAATGTAAAAAAAAAGTGTGTGTATATGTTTTTGTTTCAGTCGACAGCGTTGACTAAATATAATGTAAAAGATAATAATAAAAAAATTAATTGTAAAAAATAGAAAAATAAAGAAAAAAACAAAGGCAAATATTAAGAAGAAATTGAAAATATTAATTAAGTAAAAAACAATAATAATAATAAAAGTAATAATAATCATTAACATTACCAATAAAGGTGTAAACACTCGATGGAATCTTAAGAAATAATAACAATTAATTAATGATAAAAAAAGTGTTCAAAATAACATGTTACAAAAATTGTAACAAAAATAATGTTAATATTGTAAAAAATATAATAAAAAAAAATTAATTAAAAATATTAGTATAAATAATACACAATAAAAAATAGTAATAGTAATACAAATATTGAGAAGATATTAAAAATATTTAATAAAAAAAAAATAAAATAATATTAGTTGTTATCATTGCTAATATCAGTAAAGACAATTAAAGGAATGTGAAAAAATAATAATAATGAAAGAGTGATAAAAACAAAAAAAATATAGTAAATGCTGTAGTAAAAGACAAAAATAAAAGAAAATGCAATTTAAAAAAAGGGATCCAAATAAAAGTATCAAAAACCATAATAATGAAAGATTGATACAATTTAAATATAAAAAATTATAAAATAATGCTAATTAAAAATTTAAGATATATTAAACAAAAAATAAATGAAAAATTTTAATAAATCGAATAAAAAAATTGAACAATAAGAACATATATGAGTAAAACCTAATACACTAAAAATAACAACAGTTAAAATACATTTTAAAATAATAATAAATATTGATAATAATAGCAAAAATTAAAATAAATTCATTCATTAAAACGATTACTACAAATTGGAGGGGAGCTGGGACGAAATTTGTCTTAATGGTTAAAAAGCGCCAATTATATATAAATATAAAAAAATTAAAATAAAAAAATTTAAATAAAATAATTTTAATAAAAAAATTTAATTAAAATAATTTTACAATAAAAATTCTATAAATATATTTAAAGAAAAGTAAAATAATAAATAAAATTATTTTAGTTTTTATAAAATACAAATAGTAAGCAAATAAATGATAGTTAAATAAGTGATTATTTAAGTAAAAAATAGAAATACTGAAAACAAAACAAACTATTATATAATAAAAATAATAATAAACAAAAAAGAAAAGGTGCCATGACCAAGTCTTTATACCTTTAGGATTAAATATTTATTCTTATATCTAAAAACCAGTTGGAAGGAGGTTATATAATATACATAATCCTCCGATTTCAATATATATTTTTTTATAATGTTTATTTATACACAGTTGTGTAGAATACCAAATTTCATTCCATTATGCAGTTTTTGACCGATTTTTTACCCCACATCGGCTGTATGTTACGTAGGCTGCTATATATAGGTCTGGTGCAATCTGACATTTCCATTAGGAAGTTTGACATTTTTTAGCATAACATCACTCAGAATGTTTTGTCATTTAATCATGAATTGTTTTATTTACAAGGAATTAAAAAATCTCGGTCAAAAAATGGAATTAACACGTGAACATTTTCGTGCGATCATTTTTCACAACTTTCGACGTGGATTATCACGACAAGAGTGCATCAATGAACTGAAATCTTTGTATGGCTATGAAGCACCATCCTATAGCACTGTGGAAAACTGGTACAACGAATTCAATCGTGGCCAACGCTCGCTCAAAGACGAATTCCGGGAAGGTCGTCCAAAAACAGCCGTTGTGCCAGAAAACATCGATGTCGTACGTGAACTGATAATGCAAGACCGTCATGTAACATACCTTCAGATAGAGGCATGCCTATGCATTTCTCCCACCAGCATACATTCGATATTGCATGAACACCTGGCCGTAAAAAAGGTTTGTTCTCGTTGGATCCCGCACAATTTGATAATCGCTCAAAAAAAGGCTCGTGTGGATTGGTGTAAAGAAATGCTGAAAAAATACGATCGCGGTGCTTCACAAGACGTTTATAAGATCGAATGGATCTATACGTATGAGTCCGAAACAAAACAGCAATCGGCCGTGTAGGTCTTCCAAGACGAGCCAAATCCAAAGAAAGTTGTTCGTGGAAGAAGCACTTCGAAGCAAATGGTCGCCTGTTTCTTCGGCAAAACCTGTCATGTGGCGACTATTCCGCTTGAGCAACGTAGAACGGTCAATTCTGAGTGGTACACCACCATTTGTTTGCCTGAAGTCTTCGGAGAAATTCGAAAAACGAAGAAGAGAAGACGAATCATTGTGCACCATGACAATGCGAGCTCTCACACATCGGCTCAAACCAGCGCCTTTTTCACCGACCAAAACGTCGAATTGATGGGTCATCCGCCGTACAGCTCTGACTTGGCACCCAATGACTTCTTTTTATTCCCACTCATCAAGAAAATAATGCGTGGTCAACGATTTTCGTCGCCAGAAGATGCTGTTGAAGCATTCAAAAACCATGTTTTGGAGGTGTCTCAATCGGAGTGGAAAAAGTGCTTCGAAAATTGGTTTGAGCGCATGCAAAAGTGTATAAATCTTGATGGAGAATATTTTGAAAAACCATAAAACCATTTTCGTTATTAAATATTCGTATTTTCATTATTATGCCAGAAATATATATAGCAGCCCTGGTATCATATATAGGAAAGAAAAAGGTGTAAAAAATCAACAAGTAATTTATAAATACATATATATTTATATATGATATATATTTTTTTATAAATTTTGCCAAAATATGTTAATATTAAAAATAACACCAAAAAATTTTATAAAAGTATTGTAAGATATACAATAATAAAAAAAAAATAAAGAAACGAAATACTACGTACATATGTATGTACATAGATTTAATACCATTTTTGCCCATTTTAATTAAACTTATGAATGTATGTACATATATAACGTTGATTGCTCAATTGAAAAAATTCGCTTAAAAATTTTTCTCTTCATAAACAATTTGTAAATCTTTGTAATATATTTTTTAACCTAAAACCGCTAACGCGCGTTCATTTACCTCAAACAACTGCAATGCCTAGGTTAAAGCCAAGTAACTGCATTATTTTTTATAATTTCAACATCAAACAACGGCGCACATTTGTACAAGAACCAGTTATCAAAATTAAATCAAATTTATTTACATATGTATGTATGTACATATTAAATATGTTGTTATATGTGCGTTATATATGAATGTAAGAGTAAATATGTATGCACGTGCATCGGTAGTCTTCAATGCCATTGAATGAAAAGATTGATAGCGTAGCAAAAAAATTAAAAAAAAAAATAAAATGTAACGCTATTATACTTATAATCTACATATACAAATGTATGTATATGTACACATATATGTATATCTAAGTAAATGAAAGTAAATTAAGCCTACAAAATACCGTCCAAAATTCATTAGCTGCTTTCAAAATTATCAAAATTAATGCATTCAGTACTGTTTAGCCACGTCTGGCCAGCTCAAGTCAATTCGCGCTCGTTATTTTTAAAACGTAATCATGTGAGTGGTTTGGAAAGTTTAAAAAATATTAAAGTGTTAATTATTACATGTGTACAGCAATTGACAAAAATTAAATTAAATTGCCAGAAGAAACTACTGAATCTATTGCGCTGGGAATCTCATATCTTTTAAGCCCAAACCCACAAATTAGAGGAGGAGCTCGGCCGAAAATCGCTTCAGCGATTACAAAGTGCCAATTATATATATATTTTTATTGCATATATGCAAATAAAGCTAGAAATGTAACATTTTACATTTTTAAATTAAAGTTTGATATTTTATTTATTTATTTATTATAAATGAAAAATAATAATACAATTATTATTTTTTCTTCTTTCTCTGTAAAATAATAATTGTATTATTATTTTTCTTTTATAATAAATAAATAAATAAATAAATAAATAAATAAATAAACAATAAATGTGTCGTACGAATATTTTGACTTATATAGTCAACGTGATCACCGAACAAAGTATCCTATGGCATACAACAAAAATAGCTTAGCCAATGTCCCTTGATACACTGAACTATGTTAACGTCGCCGTATATCTCGCACAGCCCATCGTTCCATCGTCTCTCTAAAACTCCCAAAGCTGATTAGTCTGATATAGACACCGCTACAGTGATCATATAGGAGGATAAGAATGATAAGTGACTTGTAGTGTTGAGTTTTGGATCGTCGAAAGGGGACTTAACTTTTCAATCCAAAGAAGCACCTGTTGGCAAAAGTGATTCCTCTTTAGATTTCAAGGCTGATTGTGCTCAGACTGCCTTCGAGATAGACGCAATTATTTACAACTACAGTGTTGTGACAGTGACATCGGAGCCGAGTGCGTTGACTGTTTGCTTGATGTCAGCATATATTTTGCCTCATGCTCGTTCACTACTAGACCACTTCTGTGTGGATTTGTTGTATTATCCAGCGTCAGTTTACACAGACATGTAACTTCCGCGGAGATACCAAATTCAGATACAGGGGTGTACATCAAGATCGAGTCAATTTGTTGGAGGTCGGCCTTTTTATTTATTCAGCAGAGCACATTAAAGTTCCAACCAACGGATATGTTTTCATCTGAATTTTAAGAAGAAACTGAAAAATGCACCTTATCACTATACTCTAGACAGCCATCACTAGATTACCCAATTAGTTCCTACAAGTGTATAGAATGTCCGGTCTTGAAAGATGAATATTTTGGTCGACCTACTCGGGGCTCGTCCTCTAAGGAAAAATATCTGGTCTGGATTCTTGGGAACCACTTAGAAATAGTCTTTAAAGACGGTGCAATCGTTCCATATGAAACTTGGCATTCACTGAATATTTTTATTGGCTATAAATTACGCCGAAGCCATAAGAGAATCACATGGGGAATTTCTGTTTGCGTTGGTGTTGGAATTTCGTCTAACCTTTCCTCAGCCATCTTGCGTTTTCTCGTCTCCATTTCAGCCGATCGTTCGAAAATTTGAAAGGACGACTAATAAAGTAATTGAGAGGGATTTGTTGTGTTTTGATTTAACAAAGACAAATTGAAAGTCACTAACTGAGCAAACTTTTGTTAATCCCCTCATATGTATGCTATAGTGCTCGGTATGGCGGGTTACGACAGCGTCTGTTTTCAAAGTTTGGTTGAAATATACTGAAGGATAACATTGCGTACATACAGATAGACAGACGGACGGGGCTAAATCAACTCAAGTTGTCATTCTGACCCGATCGGTATAAATTTTGATGGGTCTATATCTTCTCCTTCTGGTACTTACATACATACTTCCGACCAATATATCATTCCTTGCACATGAAGGGTATACAAGAGTTAGCACATAGATTTTTTGTCTGAAATTTGATATTAATAAATTTTGCTAATTACTATTTCAGGTATTTCATTCAAATCTATCTGGCCCTACTCTCTTTCACCTATTGCGTCTGCCCAAGTGTCTACAACTACAATGGAGGAATTAAATATATACAACAAAATCCGCCACCAATCTATCCATATAAGGAACTGAATACGCTATATGAAGCTAGAAATTTAGAGTTCGGCTTTCCGAGTGAAGCCGAGCGGCAGGCGACATTGCGCGATGGGCGCTATAATCCGGATAGCGCGCTGCCCATTGATGTGGATGTGTACTATACATGTGAGTGTGAGAGCTTGAGATATTGGAAAATAAAAATCAAATTTAAATTAATTTACGAAAACAAATTTTAATTTCAATATATTTTAGCGCCAAAAGCCTTGCCGATAATTTTTATGACGATACCACGTTTTGGCAAAGGCATACCATACTCACTGGCCTATGTCACAAGTGTGCCCAGACCAAATGGCACGGAGCTGCAGCCGTATCCAAGCTACGACTGGCACTGGTCACATGGCAAGGACTGCGAAGGACTCACTTCCGTGTGTCGTGTGCATGTGTGTATTTCTTTTTTGTTCAAATATATTTATATATAATTTGAAAATAATTTTTGCTTTGCATTTCAGATCGACCCGTGCGGCCGCATGTGGATACTCGATAGTGGCGAGATTGATAATGAACAATTCTGTTCACCACAATTGGTTGTAATTGATGTGGCAACAAGTCGTCTACTGCATCGTTATCGCCTATCTGATGATTTATACAAAAGTACCGTTAGTCGTTTTGTTACACCGTTGGTGGATATTACAGATCCCCCGCCGCGCGGACGCTGCAAGGAAGCCTTTGTTTATATGGCTGATGCTACGGGTTTCGGTATTGTCGTTTATGATGTGCAGAAGGGTGAGTCGTGGCGTATTGAAAATAAATATACTTACCCGGATCCCGACTTCAGTACACACATCATTGCCGGCGAGCGTTTTGAATTGTTGGAGGGTGTAATTGGGCTCGCTGTGACACCACTGGGGTTGGGCTTACCACGCTCGCTCTACTTTCATGCCTTCTCGAATGATGCTCAAGTGGCGATACCCTTGGAAATCATCAATAACAGCTCTCTTTGGGATGGCGGTTTCGGCACGGCAATAGAGTATTTTAATTTGCTCGGCAAGCGTGGCATTCAGTGTGCCGCCTCGGCAATGACTTCCAATGGTGTGCTCCTGTGTGGTCACTATGAACCGATCGGACTCTTTGGCTGGAATATACGTACGCCGTACACGTTCAACACGCGTTTCTTGTTGGCTGAGAATCCCATTAAGTTGCAGTTTATTAGTGGCCTCAAAGTGATCAGCAATCCCTGGGGTAAGGAAGAGGTGTGGATGCTGTCGAATCGTCTACAGAAAGCTTTTACTGGTAATGTAAACTATAATGAGATAAATTTTCGGATAATGCGTTGTGGTGTGGAGGAGTTATTGCAAGGAAGACCTTGCTAAGCGGCAGATGGAGGTTGAGATTAATTTTTATTGATATTTTTATTATTATTTAATAAGTTTTAGTACAAATATAAATTGTAACTCTAAAAAAAAACAAAAAAAATCATTTTTCTTCTTCTTTTGCCCAAAGTACCTTTCAGAGCGTTGGTGGAAACCAATTTCCAATTTGGATCACTACTTTCAAGCAGCAACAAAGAAAACAAACAAGCAGCGATCGTGTGATTGTCTCGGAATCAACCAAACAATTGCCTGAGATAGAAGAACTTCGCCAATTTAGAACGATCTCGCTAGAAAATCAACGAAGACGACCATATATTGTGATTAGCTCATTATCAGACAAACATTCGTGGTTTTAGGCAGACCTTCTCACACTCACTTCCTATGTATGCGAAGAGAGAGAGAGAGAGAGAGAGAGAGAGAGAGAGAGAGAGAGAGTAGTATTAACTCTTCCGATTATTCTAAAAATGTTATTAGTATTTTGCTTTGACGTCTGCTACCTTGGACCACACCTGAAGGCAGGATCTTAACTTTACCTAAAGTAAGTTAGTCGTAGAAAACGGGAGAGATCCTTCCTTACTCAACGTTTTTCTAACAGCTTTAGCAGGATCCCTCTCGCTATCGTCCTATTAATCTCCCAATTAAAGGAGAGTACATTCTTCGCAGCTTTTATAACAACTACGAGTGCTGATCTGATATATATCACAGCCTGTCGACCTATATTGACGTTAACATCTGGACCACTTGTCCATAAATGTCTGGATTGATAGGTCGTCTAACTTTGTTTCCGTAGACCACCGGAAGTTTTTTGACTTAAACAAAAGCAAATTGGCCCGACTTCAGGAATTTTATCGAGAACGCCTTCAGTGCTCTTCCCTCTGCAATCGGCGTCACCGTAGGTGAACGTTTATCCGCTGCTGCCTGTTACATTCCGGCAGGCCAAAATGTGGAAACGCGCCTAATATGTTTCGACTGATACGGCGATTCAAGCTTTCAGACGCGACTCCATATCCCATACAGATCCCAGAAATTACCTTATCTGGGATCTTAATAAGGAGATTCGGTGTAAAAGTTGCCAACACAAGCACAGGTGAGAGGGGCACTTAAGGTTCTGTAACCTCTCCTCCGGGGTAACCAAGTTCTGGGCCACACACAAACCTATGTCTAACTCGACGAGACGCGATGACTGGGTAGAAATTTCATTCAATGACTGTGGCTTATCAGACTCGAAAAAGTGAACGAGCTATTTTAGCCGAGTTTTATGTACCGTACTCTGCGGTATATAAAATCTGCCTCTGCGCAAACTTCCAAATGCCAGCTTGACTGATCCAAGGGGGATATTCAGGCAAAAGCCTCCAAATCAACTGGCCCCGACGGAATAGGCATATTGATGATAAAATATCTGGGACTAGCAGGAACAGACTACCTCACCAAGGCACTCAATTTGTTTAGGGATAGGGTGGTCCCGCTACTTAACAGGAGAGAATCATATCAGCCGATATTTCTTCTTTTTCCAGTAACGAAGGCCATTGAGGCTTTTAACACACTATCTGAACACAGCAGCACAACCACACTTAACGCCATAAACACCCAGATAGATCATGGGCTAAACCAAAACCCGCCCTGTGCGTGAATCTTCCAAGCGGCAGTAGTTCTGTCAAAAGCCACCGTTATTGATACCGACAATCATTGAGAGCTATTATTGGACATTGAGGATTCTTCATTACCGTCAGGGTTGAAGGGGCGGGCACTGTGAGATATCTGAGTGGTCGGTAGAGTTTCGAGGTCTAACTTTCACACTCCGTAAGATTAAATAAGCTGTTTCGTGGAGTGGTGTGCTCTCGCCGCTTTACTTGATCTCTATATAATTGCTCGATATTTGTATCTTGTGAGCATATTCATAACTTATTTTAATGTCACCGGAGCATCACTTGCACAGCGAAACATCTATGCTACGCTCTAAGAAGCGTAATGCTATGCTGTGCGAGCAATATCTGCAGGGATGATATCATCGGGACACTGGACTACTCGACTACTTAACTACACAGACATCAGCCACCACATATACAAGAACCGCTGGACGAGACAGGCCTTAAAGGCCACTTACTGAGAATCCGTCTACACCTTCTTAAACTCTCTGTCACTGAACGTGGCTCCCAAAATCCAAACAAAACCAATTGCAGACAAATACCTATCGAAAGACCCGGGTAATACTGGCACAATTAGGATCCGTATACTGACGTCGATTTAACACCTTCTTATTCAGGCTTGACCCCAACAAACCCAACGTTCATATGCCCTGCTTACAATGAGCCCCCATACGACCCTAATTACTTCTTTGCTGGCGTCTTAAAACTTATTCATCGAACTCCCTTTCCCCTTGGTCTGAAGCCGTCGAAACAGCTCGTGTTTTGGACCGCCTTTTATATGACCTCAATGACTTAGACTGGTCTCGCCTGTTCCTAAGCGAAGTTTGATAGCCGCTAGAATGACAATAACAACATGTGTTCGCCCAGCTTGTGAACGGAACGGATTGCAAGTTTAGGTTACCAGATCAAGCAGCTCAAATAAAGATTTTTAATGAAAATATTTTGCATCTTTTCCATCTCAATTGCAAGAGAATGAACGATTCACTTTACTGAATGGACTTCATAATTTCATTATTTAAAAATACAATAAAATATTTTCAACCACAAATGCAGCAGCAGCAGCAACAAGCAGCATGCGAGAGGGAATAATAATAATAATGAGTTAAGAAAAAGCGAATGGAGAATTAGAATAGGAATTCCAGCACAAACACTTTTTAATTAAATTCGACAATGTGGCATGCAATTATTTGTTGCATATTTCGTGGCGGGTACGGACCGTGCGCTCACTCATTTGGCTTACCGTACATTACTTATGGCTCGCGCGTTATTTGGAGTGCTGGAAGTTAATGCAAAAAGTCAGGACACCTGCGCAGCTTAATGCCTTTTCTTCAAGGGTTTATACCTAAGTGAGAGAAGGCGAAAGAGTGGAAAAAGTAAAAAAAAGAAGAGGGTGAAAGGTGAAGTGAATGATTGCTGGAGAGCTGTCTGAAAGGAGAAGGGCGGCAGCTTGATAAAATAATACTTTGCAGCTGTTGCAGGCGCGGAAAATGCTATAGAGCATGGGAAGATATCAAAAAAGGACGAAAAGACGCAAAAAAGGAAAAACCAAAAAAGGAAAAAACGCCAACAACTACAGTCCAACAAGAAGTGCAATAACAGAAAGTAGAGAATGAAGTAGATAATTCACGATAAATGCTGAGTCATGCAAATTAAATGCATTTCTGGTGTTATTTCGCAAAATATTTGCATTTGCATTTTAAAGTTTTACGTTTTACGTTTTACGTTTTACGTTTTGCGTTTTTAGTGCCGCAAAAAAGCGGTATCAGGCTGACACGCTAATGTTCATACAAATACACGCACACACAAACCCATAAACACGCCCTAACCAACCAAGAATTACGCACATAAATTCAAACTCGCGCTTAAGAGGGCGTAAATGCCACGCTAAGAGAGAGAGGGGAGAGGAGGAAATAAAATGCGCGAAAATGTATTTGAAAGTGGCAAATGAAAGAGAAGTGTAAAGTAGAACCACAAAATGTAAATTAATTAAAAATGCCCGCTGCATAATGGCCAAGCAAGCGCAAAGGGTAGAGCAGGCGGCAGCGAACGAGGCTACGAACCGCGGTTAGTTAAGGGCAGAAGCAATGACCAGAAGATGACCAAAGCTTTGTGTGTGACGTGGTGTGGCATGAGTCTAAAACAAATGCTATGCAGGGCAGTGCAGTGCGGTGTGGTTGTGGTGGCGCGGTAATCGTGCTAGACAAGGTCACCTTTGAACGCATTAGAAGAACACCAAGAAGCTTCTTTCGGTACACACACACACACACACACACACACACACACAAACAAAGAAACATGCTCACTTTGCTTATGCTCCGTTTTTTTAGCTTCGGCAAATGTTGAAATAGAAGGACCGAACACAAAGTGATTGTGGAAAGTGGAATTCTCACTTCACTTAATAGTCCATAGTTGCTGTGGAGTAATGCATTTGTTGTAGAAAACTGCTCATTGCTAAGGTGAATAAAACTATGATTGAGTTCGTTAAGTCTTCGTTTACTTTGACGCTAAGTGGTTGTCTGTGTCGCTTTGGTATTTACGTATTTGGTCTCTTAACTACTTTAGCGTAAATCTTAATGTCTTTTTCTTAGATTGAAAATTTTAATGCAGTTGGCATTAGCGAGAAGTTAAGAAGAAGAATATAGCAAATTGTCGTTTATCTCCTTTTCAGTTGCATTAGGAATTTGTTAATTAAATAACGTGTAGGGGTTGAAGCTCCGGAAGTCTTTTTTCAGTTATCTATTTATATTTCACTACGTTCGGATTCTCGATAAAAAACACCCAAAACCACTATCTTATAGAACTTCTGCATGAAATCTATATAAATTCAGTTACAAAGCAGCGAAAAATCTTCCATGGACCTTAAAACAACTGAGAAGGCTGGTCTAGGTATACAGGGACTTCAATTAGGAAGGCTAAGAGCAAGGTCGCAATCAAAACTTGGCTTTGAAGAAACTTATGATCTGGTTCGACTGGAATGTAGGAAATGACAGCAATGTCATGGTTTTTGTTATTGTTGTAGCGGAGAGTCTAACCCCGCTTAGGAGCACACAAGATCAGTCAAAATCATTGAAGTCATCTAACAGGAGGCCCATGAAACCAGCTGTTTCAACGGTTTTGGACCAGAGGGAGTTAGATGTGTAGACTTTAAGGTGGTTAGTGTCGTGAGGGGATTCAGTGCTTGTGAGACATACGTCCGGATAGGTAGAAATTTAGTCGAATACAGTATACAGATCTTAATTGTGCCAGTGTGGTTTGACTCCAAGAATGTAGTTCACTGGAAGATACAATAGTTCAAGAAGATGTTAACAGACTCTCGGTGAATGGAGTTTAAAACTTGTCGGCAAGCTGTCCTTTTCATTGGTTCTTATAAGTAGTGCTGAATACAGTCTTTGTAGTGAAGTATTCCCCCCTTCTGAGATGTCGATGTGGTGGTTCGCCTACAGCTTCCTTCGGTAACATCCCAGCATCTCCTTAACTCGTAGCATACTAGATGCTCGCTGTGTAAGTGATTCTCTGGCGACATAACAGGAGGTGGGCGCAGAATTCTCAGGATGTAGTTGTAATTGTAATGCAGTGAAGATGGTTTCGAGGTCGCAAATATAGCTGACACATAAGCAAATTTTATTTTAAAAATTTTCAACAAGGAACTGTTTTCCAACACCATTCTTGTGATTTAAATTAAATAATATTTCTCGCCGAATAAAATCTGGGTGTGTACTACGGAACAATGCTGTACTGAGGAACCGCTTGAGTATCAATGGCTTTCGGAAGCAAAACGATAGCGATAAGTTTCCATATAAATAAACTTGGAATCACTTAAGCCACCTTCAACAAACTGATTGCATCTTATGTGTGTGGCTTTATACCTGGTGAATCCATCCTATACCAGATATGTACGGTGAAAAAAAAATCTATAAGCAACATCTCTTTGTCAAAATATTCTCTAAAATTAGAAAGGACCTCTCCACTTCGATACTGAATGGGTTTCTATGCATAGTGACCATTTATCATCTGATGTAGAAGGTACAATCTTCTATAAGAGCATAGATTAGTTGACGTATGCTGATGTCATTCACATCATTGGCCCCAAAAACCACATCGCTAGCTCTGCTTTCTCTAGACAGGACAAAGAAACGAGGGTCAGACGAAATATCTGCTTTCTTCGAACGAACAGTATTCGCGTCTTGGCTCCCCGGTCACTGTTGGCAGTCAACCCTTTTTTTTTTTTGTTGTAAATAATTTCCCCTATCTATAGCATTTATGCCTCCAATAATGCCAACCTGTAAATCCAACGCAGAATCACAGGTGCTGCTTTGGACTGAATAGGCCATTGATAAGTAAAGTCCTCAACGGTATCTTAGTTGGTAATGAAGAAAAAACAGTCCGAAAAAATCGGTTATATTCCCATTTAATTATACCATTTGGCCTTTTTTGGATCGTTCGAGTAGTAAATAATGAAAATTGTGCAAAGGAGAATTTCTTCTACCTTAGCGCAAATTTTTTCTAAAGTTATTTAGTGCCTAAAGCTCATACTAAGGAACCTCCGAACGGCCGATGGTTTTTTATGAGGAGCTTTTATTAAATAACATAAATACACTCGGAGAGCTTGATATTTCCTACCGAGAGATGATCAAAACTTTTGTTTAAATCAATTTTCTTTATAATTTTTGAATGTTGGTCGGATCCGGACTCAAACATTGGTCTACGGAATGACAGTAGGCAATGCTAGTCACACGGCTTTCGTGGCCGCACGTATATTTAGCAATAATAGGACACTTCTCCAAAATTAAGATGAACAGAACAACACAAGGAAGATCTGCCATCACTGGTAGGTTCCGTAATCTAGGAGTCGTTTTTGGATCACGATTGAACTTTGGCAGGTGGCAGACGTAAGTAAGAGGCATCTATTTCAAATACATTTTAACTTGCATTCTTAATTCCCTTATTAACTTCAACATTTCCGATAACTTGCACGTATCGACATTCAATATTTCAGTTTTTAAGGGCTCCTTTTTTCGGCGGTTTATTCCAGAAATATTAAATTATGGCGTACTTTTGGTCACGATTAATTGTTCCAGTTTCAGATTTCGTTAGGGATATGTTCGAAATGGATATTACTATTGCTGATTGTCCGTTCTAGCCACGAAGGAGGCCTCTTATTGTATTCTCTTCTTAAATGCCAATGTTGACACGGCCTATTTGTGTTCGACATTCGAGAATGTAATCTCTTTAGACTCGATATTTCCGAAGCAAGATTAATATTATAAAAAATCCTTTTTTTAGTCCTGAAATGCTATGGGATGTAGAAATTTGTTGCTGTGTGAGTGTAAGGCTTGACAGGATTTAATTTTCTAGAAAAAATGCTCCCTGACCCTTTCACCATTTTTATTTTTTGACCTTCCTACAGTTTTTTTTTATTTACATATAACATTGCAAGCACCTCTAGCGATTTTGATGTCTTAAATTTGTTTTAGCCAAACACGATTTCTGCATTTCCAAAACAAATTATGCACGTCACTTGGTTGTTAGAAAGACCTCAGAGGCGGGTAAGTGATCTCACCAGTTTCTGACGACCACACCGCCACTCACTCAACAAATGCGGAGAGGATAAACGTGAAGAAAGTATGAAGGTTATGTAAAAATCTACACGCAACCCTTACAATACGCTCAACGCCACCATGAATGTACCTCAGGAGGTGGTACTTGCAACAAGAGCAGCAGCGCAGCGTCAAGGAGTGCAAGTGGTATATAACACGAGATAGAAGACGGAGTGTAGAGAAAGTGTTGCTAAAACATTTCTTCAATATAAACTAACTAAAGCAATAGCACACCATCAACAAATTTCGCTAAACTAGCACAAAAAAATGTATAAAAATTAGAAGAAATAGTACAATATTAAGAAGAGCAGCGTAAGGAAAATCCTGAAAATAAATGAAGAAAATTTTAAATGCGGAAAAAATAAAAGTTAAAAAAGAGAAGATTGTTAAGTAAGTAGCGTGGATGTGGCAGACAGAGGGGCACCAAAGCTTTGACCAACAACGGCTATAAGTTTTTTGAATGCAATATGCTGGCCAGGGAGCGTGTGGAGCTGGCGGATTTTCACCAGGTACACCGAGTTGATATATGTATGTATTTGTGGTTTGTGTAATAAATATGCAGCATAAAATATACATATATACAGAATACATTTCTGTATCTCTTCTCTGTATGTCAAGTTGACACTAAAAGGCACTTTAGATACTTTTACCATATTTTAAAGATATTTAATGCTTCGAAGCGGCCACAACGTGCGACGTCTGCTTGCAGGCACACTTATGGCACCCGGGAGGAAGGTTCAGAAAAATTGGTATAAGAGGTTGCTGAATCGCTTAAGACTTGCAGAAGGTGTGCTTGAGAGCGCGCGCGGCTCACTCACTGTCTAACGCTTGCAGCATTTCTTTATTAAAATTAATATAAAATTCAACGGCTGAGGCTGAAAGAGAGCGAGAAAATTGCATGGAATTGCCGGTATATAAAATTAATGCAATACAGCAGAAAAACAAAATATCGAAATGAATGACTGTTTTTTTCTTCTGTGAATAAAGTTACATCGCTGACAATTGGTTGAAGCGTTAGGAGGCGAAAACTACATAAAATATGTATACATAAATAAATCAAATAAAATAAAAATGTAATGTAAATTAAAATAAATTAAAATAAAGCAACATATAATAAAATAAATTAAAATAAAGCAACATATAATAAAATAAAATAAAATAAAATAAAATAAAATAAAATAAAATAAAATAAAATAAAATAAAATGTAAGGCAATGCAATAAAATAAAATAAAATAAAATAAAATAAAATAAAATAAAATAAAATAAAATAAAATTAAATAAAATAAAATAAAATTAAATTAAATTAAATAAAATAAAATAAAATAAAATAAAATAAAATAAAATAAAATAAAATGAAATAAAATAAAATAAAATAAAATAAAATAAAATAAAATAAAATAAAATAAAATAAAATAAAATAAAATAAAATAAAATAAAATAAAATAAAATAAAATAAAATAAAATAAAATAAAATAAAATAAAATAAAATAAAATAAAATAAAATAAAATAAAATAAAATAAAATAAAATAAAATAAAATAAAATAAAATAAAATAAAATAAAATAATATAAAATAAAATTAAATAAAATAAAATAAAATAAAATAAAATAAAATAAAATAAAATAAAATAAAATAAAATAAAATAAAATAAAATAAAATAAAATAAAATAAAATAAAATAAAATAAAATAAAATAAAATAAAATAAAATAAAATAAAATAAAATAAAATAAAATAAAATAAAATAAAATAAAATAAAATAAAATAAAATAAAATAAAATAAAATAAAATAGAATAAAATAAAATAAAATAAAATAAAATAAAATAAAATAAAATAAAATAAAATAAAATAAAATAAAATAAAATAAAATAAAATAAAATAATATAAAATAAAATAGAATAAAATAAAATAAAATAAAATAAAATAAAATAAAATAAAATAAAATAAAATAAAATAAAATAAAATAAAATAAAATAAAATAAAATAAAATAAAATAAAGTAAAATAAAATAAAATAAAATGAAATAAAATGAAATAAAATAAAATAAATTAAATAAAATAAAATAAAATAAAATAAAATAAAATAAAGGAAAATAAAATAAAATAAAATAAATTAATTTAATTTAAAAAAAAATTAAAAAGAAGCAACATAGAAATTCAATTAAAATAAAACGTGAAAAAATAAACATAATAAACAAAAATAAAATAGAAGAATAAAACAAAATAAAATAAAATAAATTGAAAAAAATTAAATAAATTAAGAGAAATCATTCTAATACTGTGAACTTCATACTTATTTAAATATATGCTTTATTGTAACGGTTTTGTTGTTATGCTGATTCTGCTGCAATATTGCATGTACAAATTTAATACTTCGTCAAACGCTGCTTTGAGGCAATATAAAAGATATTGCACTCACGTACACATTTATATGCATATGTAATTTAAAGTTGTACATACGTACATATAGATATGTATATACGAGTATATATATGTATATGTGTAACCTTTAAGAGTAAAACAGTCTACGTGCATATAAATATGTTTGCAAGTAAAGCACTGTACAACTTTGTGTGTTTGTGTCATGATTCGGTTTGTCCTTGAGAAAAGGGCATTCGTTTGCAACAGTGCAGTGCAAGTGGCTTGTCATTGCTGCCACATGAACATGTTTTATGTATGGTACATGTATAAGTTTGGTTGAGCAATCGGTTTGGTGCACTTTAACTGGTAGAGTAATATCTAAAATAAATAGTATTTATTGTTGTTGTTGCATTTTCAGTTTGGTATACTGCTAATTTCTGTTTTCCTCCTATGCGTATAGCTGCTTGTAATATTAGTATCGAATTTAAGTTATTCATCAATGCATTTTTCATGATAACATTTACATTTTACTTTTACTTTTACATTACATTTTATTTTAGTTTTTGTTTTTTTCTTTGTAGTTGGGCGTAAAATTTGTGTCTTTGAATTGAATTTATTTACAATTTTATCAAGATCCGCCGGAAGCACTTGCATCTCCTCAGTGTGAGTGCGAAGTGCATTTGTTGGCTCTTATGTCTTAAATTCAGTTTTCGGTTTTCGTTTTTGCAGAAATATTTTGGATTTATATTTGTACTAAAACTTATTTTTATAAGTAATATTTATAATTACAAATAAATATTAGCTCTCTTTTTTATTGATTTAATGAAATAATAGAGCAGAAAATTATCGGAAAACTTCGGTTGTCATACAGATTGGACCTCTCGCAATCTCATCTTTTTCTTCCTCACAAAGCGCTCCGGTCTTAGCTAGAAGAATTATGTTTTTTTACGGCGAAGACTGGAAAATACGGCAATATTCTGGAAGCTTGAAGACTTGCCTGAGATCTAACTAAGCGCAATAAGTTCCGGGGTCCCCTCGATTTGCTATTTCTGATCCACCACTTCGTGATCACAACACCAGAAAACAACATAAAGCAAAATTGACTTGTAGACTGCAGTGTAACACAGATGTCAAATGTGTACTACTGGCGGCTTTTTTCGAAGCTTTCCATGTTCGATGAGTTTTATGACCTTTCTAACTGCCTTTAAAACCAATTTTGACGCTCATGCCGTACGTGCTTTATTCACATTTATTAAGAACCACCCGTTTGTTACAAGTGACCGTTGATGCTGTAACAGTATGCATTATCTCAGGAGTCTATCCACTTCGTCTTTATTCCTACCAGCAGTTCAGTAGACCTTTTATCCGCAGAAGGTCTGCAAGCACAATATTGACTGATTTTTGAAGGCTCCATTCACATCTAGGAAAACTACCACAGCATATTTTTCTTGATCCAGTATTTTTCCAATAGATGGACCTAGCGAGTGAAGTACGGTCTCGGCCATCCAGAATTTTTTCATTTAGCTTCAGAAAAAATGAAATTAGGCTTAATTCAATGAAAGTAGATTAATAGAAAATAGATACGAATATTTTCTCCAAATAACATGCCACGTAGCCCGATTTCAAAAATCTTTTTATTTTTTTTATTGGTCCGAAGTTTGGTATTAAAAAAAATTGAAAAACTAAAAAACAGGAATTCTTGCCTTAAGAGCGGAAAATCGGCGTGACTTATTGTGAATTGTGCGTTACCAAAAACGTATTAGAAAATACAGTACAGTGAATTAGTGGATTAGTGTCTCAAATAATCCTAAAATGAAAGCTTAGAAAAATGTAAACTGTCGATAAACTAAAATGCAAAATATAATATTTTTTTTCATAATTTTTTTTTTTTAATTTTTGTTTTAAGTTTTATAGTGAGCTAAAGGCCTGGGCTTTGCATGAATTGAATATTTTTTGTTAGTCTTTTTTAATAAACTCTTAAAGTTTGCAAGTTTACCTAAATAATAATGCATCGGATCTTAACAACCAATGAATAGAGATCACTAAATAGTATAAAGATCTATTAGAAATTTTGCAGTACTGCAAGTGCTTATAGTAAAGTTAAATTCGGTCTCTTTTCATACGTTCCAGTATAGAATATTATGTTTCGACAGGCCTCAAATACAAGTACTCTATAAGACTTAGAGCTCTCGGAAGATTATTCAAATATATTCGTCCCTACCTCACGTATGCCCTTTCGGGTTGCTCTCTCGCTTAACTATGTGAATAGTTAACATTTTCAGGCGAAGCTTCGTGTTGCGCCAAGTCATCTCCGCTCATAATTGGGTTTTCCTATAAGAGGTGTGTGTGGCCTGCCATTTTGGTAGAAGTTACTACGCCAGTAATAAAAATGGAACGATATACGGTTCAACAACGCATTGAAATTATTAAAATTCACTATTAAATTGTGAAATCCTGGAAGAGACGGTTCGTGAAACTAAACATTTTTGGGATCCTCGTGGAGCATCTTGTCCGACCGTAATACAGAAATTGATGGACAAAATGGAGCTGTTGGGACAAGCTGGTGATGTGAAGAATAAAACACGTCCAAGTCGCCCAAGAACAACTGAAGAATATTACTGCTGTAGCTCAAAGTGTTGAAGAAATCCTTGGTTTGTCCATTCCTCGTCGTTTTTTGCATAAAGACTTGGGTGAATGGATTGCGCTATTGAGAGATGATTAATGATTTTTTATGGTAGCAATTGGATGATATTGATCTGTACAACGTTTACATATAACAATACGACGCTACGTGCGCAGCAACGAAACCAACGCTATTTTCTGACTCTAAATTATACTAAGATAATATTTTTTATTAGTTTTTTTTTATTTTTCATCGATTTCATTATTTTTTTATTTTCAGCTTTTATGGTCCATCGTAAAAAAAAATCTTTGCTCAAATTTTATCAAAATCTTACGTACACGTTTTTGTAATCAAACTTTAATGGTTTAAAATAAAATATTAAACAGGCGAGTGTATGACCATTTCTATTTCTACATGCAAAGTTGAAAAGCCTAATTAGATATTAACTATATAAGCTTAGCACATGTGTATGTATGTATGTATGTATGTACTACATGAAATAAGCAATTATATCATAATTTCAATATTTCATAAATCCCATAAAATCACTTTCAACTACTTTCCATTGCACACGCTTTCAATATATTGTATTTATACATATGTATAAATAAATATATACATACATACATATGCGTCTATGCAGTAGCCTTGAAAAAGTTAGTTCTTCTATTATTGTTGCTGTTGTGAAAATGCTAATGAAACGGAACAGTTAGTAAATAAGTGTGTGTGTGTGTGTGTGATTCTGTGAGTTTTCGTAACCGCAATGAAATTTGCAATTTTGGCCGAAAAAGTTTTTCCATAGAATTTAGATTGATTTGATATTGCGGTTGAATTGCGGCAAATTCTATTTATTGTATTAAAAGTACGTTTATAAATATACTATGTACATATGTACATATACCATAATTATATAAGTTTGTTTATCCAACTTCTCAGAGCTTATCCAATTAAATGTGAAGAAATAATTTGCCAGAAACAAAATTTACATATTCTATTGGTTGGTTAGGCGCATCACTCTTAGATATCTGGACTTTTGAAGTGCTGGCGAATGTTTACACACACGTGTTATATATGTACGTATATATAAGTGTTAGTGCGAAAATAGTGCTTACTCTAGACTAGAATCTCTTGAACCAAATTGCACTAGTTCGAAAATTATCAAATTAAAAGAAATTAGAAAAACTTGGTTTTCGATTAGGACTGATTTCGGATTCAAATTTAAAGGTGGTTTGTTTGCTTTTTATTACTATTATTTTAAATTTATTTCTTATTTTAAACCTTGAAATATATATTTTTCTTATTTTCTTAATTTTTTTTAATCTTCCTAAATTTTTTTTAATTTCTTAATTAAAAAAAACTGAAAAAAAATCGTAAAAAAATTAATAAAATATTAACGCACAGAATATGTGTATTTTATGAAAAAAAAAAATTAAAAAGGGAACTATCATACTTTTTATCTTTAACCTTTAATGAATCATGAAAATTAAAGCAATATTTTTAAGCAACAAACTTAAATTCGAAGGCGAAAAAAAAAACCGTTTTATGATTTTTTTTTTTTATAAATAAAATAATAATTATTGTAAATAAATAGTTGTTACTGGGACTTTTCTGTGAATATTTTCTGAAAGTAAAAACATATTGTAAATTTCTTGTTTCTTTTTTTCTGGTAACTTTAAGTGCTTTCATATGAAGATTTTGTCTAAGAAGGTCTCTAGTAAAAGTTTCTTTGTTTTTTTTATTAAACGCCGTTCTTATCTTAGCTGTTCGTCGCCAATCGGGCAACAACAAGTGAAGCCAGGTAATTTTCCTTCTCTTTTTCTCTTTAACTGCTCCCACCAGCGGCTGCTTTAGAATGTTCTCGCACATACGGACGACATGATTTAGACGCTGTTTCTTAAGTCACTCAACTATGTTGTTGCATATCTCGTACAGATCGTCATTCCATCGGCTGCGGTATTTGCCGTTCCCAAGGCTTACGTTAAATCTTTCCCTCGGAAACTTCTGACCACGAGTCATCAGATGTTGTTATCGGAAATGATGGGCAACATATACAGTTCGACTTTACCTTTCAATTGCCAACTCAATCCAAAGTAGCACCTGTAGACAAGAGTAACTCTGCATTGGTATCGTATTATTGTTGGTGTTAATGCTGGTTCGGAGATAGACGATGTTATGTAAGACTTCAAAGTTATGATTGAAAACAATGACATAGGAGCCGAGTTACGAATGCGATGACTGTTTGCTTAATGGCAAGAGATATTCCGTCTTCCCCTCGTTCAGTATCAGACTCATTCGCTTCGCTTCCTTATCAAGTCTGGAGAGATCAGAGCTCGGTATTGAAATCTTTTCTAAGTCGCCGTATCTTTGCATAGAATGTTCGAGCACTACCTTTGGCGGCCAGCTTCTCGGACTTTTTACTCTCACGTCTTTCGGCCTCTCTCGGGCATCTGTTGTGATTGCAGAGACGGCTGCGCATCTTCGTTGCTGCAGGATAGTGGTCCGAGCCGATGTTAGGTCTTCGGAGTCTATGTATGGAGACATGTCATACGTCTATCACAACGTCGATACTATTTTGAGCCTTTCGATCTGGAGACAGCCAAGTAGCTTGATGCCTTTTATTGCGCTGGAATCTAGTACTACATAGAACCATATTTCCGGCCCCGGCGAAGTTGATCGGAATTAGTCCATTTGGAGATGTTTCATCGAGAATGCTGAATTTTCCAACAGCTTGTCTGGGGATACCTTCTTTGCCCAACCTGGTGTTAAGGTCACCAAACATAGTTATGATAACGTGACTTGGACAGCACTCACGAGTACGCTCCAAGCACTTATAAATGACACCCTTGGTAATGGGCGCAAATCAGCGATATGCTAAAAAATTTTGCTTTGATGTGGAATGTGACGAGACGCTCATCCACCGTCGTGGATCCATCACCAAATTCGCATTTTTTCATATGGGTGCTGTGATAAATGTCATAAAGATCTACTCGTCTTCATTATTGTACCGTACATGCCACTTCTTGAGCCGTGGTGAAGTCAGTCTCAAGTTTTACGAGGACATCAACGAGTTGAGCAGCGGCACCTGCCCAGTAGTGGCCGTCATAAAAAGTGAGGTATTTCATCCCAGGTTGTTGCCTCTTTTTCATTGGAGCTGCGTTTCGCTTATTTCGAGACCGACGTCAGCCCACAGCCGCATCTCTGGTGAACAGCATTTAGACTTTAGCGAACCTTTAAACCAAATATGTCGGTGTGGCTCCAATGAAGCTTACACTATTTTGACCGTGACATAATGCTCCACACGGGTTGGTTACCCGCATTGAAGCAGTTTGCAACTAGTCCGCTTGATTACAAGGTACATACATAAATAAAAGAATAAATAAACAAATTCAAAAGCGCATACGTGTATGTTTATATTTTATACATACGAGTATATTATTATTCTATTCGGCAACTCGTTGAGCCCTTGTTTGAGCATACACTCTGCAAGTGCAATTGTATGTATGTGTGTGTGTGTGAGTGCTGTGCTGAAAATGGCGAATTACAACAATGTCCCAAAACTGAAAGCGCCAAACTATTGAAGCAACCAAAACTTTTTTAATGAGCACCACAACAACTGCAGTTGTGGTCTGAGGTCCACTCCTTGAGAGCGAGACTCTCAGAACCACCGAAAAAGCCATGCACGCACGTCCCAAAGGCAAGTGCCTGATGGTGGCCGCTGGCTTGTTGTTGGTTGAGGTATGTAATAGTACGACAAAGAAAATGAATATAAGTGAAACAGCAATAACAGTAATAGCAACAACAAAAATGATGAGAAGGAAGCTGGCGCTACAATCGTTACGCGCCTACATAATAATAAATGTTGGATTCAGGTTGCTTATCATCTCGTTCTGATCAGTGTAGAGTTGGATAGACCACACTTCTGGAGCGGATGTAGCTATTTCATTACCTTTCTAGTAGTTGAATCGTACATAACTAGGTACCAGATATTTTTCATTGGGAGAGAGAATAAACCACAATATCCCCTAACACCTACAAAAGCAAAAACGGCTCTACTTATGGGCTTGGATTTGCTACAAGAACTTTTCTGTTTTATGCTGGGAAATGAGTTGTTGTATCGACGAATTAGTGAAGATGCTTTTCGATACAATACCCGCCAGTGGAAGCAGAGGAAGAGGAAGACGTCCACTTCGTTCGAAAGACCAGAGAGAGATGGATCTGGCTGTACTTGGTATTTCTGATTGGCGAAAAGAAGGTATGAATGGCGCAATGTTGTTAACTCGGCTACAATCGCGTAAGCAGTGTCTACGCTAGTAAAGAAGAAGATGACTAGAAGAGAGTTGGAAGTAGAAATCTTTGTATATATTTATTTTTGGAGAGAAATGTTTTCATAAATATTAAGTTGTCCGTTATTCAGCAACCGTTAGAGTTCAGAAGTTAGCATAACTTGTGTTGCAATCTGCGCTGGTTTAGAATAAGACAGGAATAACAATAACATCATCAATAACTACAACAATAATAGCAATAAAAGTCCAACGCAAGACAAGTGTTGCTTTATGTTGCAAACAATGAAAGTTGCATGTCGCAAAGTTGCACAGCAGATCTGAAGCTCTAGTTTGCTTGCTTGCTTCTTTCTTGCTCACCCCTTCCGCCCTCACTAGCGTTTATCTCAACGGTTAGCGGCATTACCACAAACCCAACCATCGACCAGCGTCGTCTTTCTACTTTCTACTTTCTACTTTCTTACTGTTTTCTTCGTCTCTTTGGCTTTGTTGAGTACCTCTTATCGGATGCGTGGTGTGGCTTTTGTTGTTGTTTTCGTTAGTGCTGCTGTTGCTGTTGTTGCATTTGTTGGCGCTTTAATGCTTTTAACTCTGCTTTCTTGGTAGTCCGCAAGTTTGTCTATGTATCGAGTCGAGTATAGGAAGATCTACAGCTATCATACATACATACCATATGTACATATGTATACTATATACAGTATATAACTTTCCTCTACATTTACCGCTGGGTCTTCCTTTTATAAATACGAGGGGATTAACAAAAGTTCGGTAAGTTCATCAGAAAAAGAAAAAAAAAACTTTTGTATTTATTCGTAATCTTCGTCCCTTTTCATCTTCTCTACATAATCGCCATTGATTTCAATGCATTTCTTCAGCCTATAGATCCTCTTCTGAAAACAGTCTTCAAAATCTTGCTTTTAAAGACCTTTCCTTTTAAATATTTTGCAATTTTTGGAAATAACCAGAAATCGCAAGCTGCTTTATCCAGGGAATATGGTGCTGGAGGTATCAAAGATATCGCAATAAATGACTTGTTATTCCAGCAGTGTGTGATGGCGCGTGTTGTAAAAAGGAGCGCAGCAAATCCTCTTTCTTCCTATTAAAAATTTTGGTAAGCTCTCTTCGGTGTAACATTTTGCAGTTACCGTATGACCCTTTTCCAGTGGAATATCAGCTAGGATTTTTGATCGAGTGAAGTATGCCAGCTTACTACTTTTGCTGCTGTTTTTTGTTGGTTAGATTTAACGGGTGGGATTACTCCTGTTGGGCTCCATGCCATGGAGTGCTGTTTGGTTTCTGGATCGTACTTATAGAACCAAGATTCGTCACCAGTGAGAACTTTACTAAAGTTTCTAGACTAACCATTTTCGACTTTGTTTAGGGAAAATTTGGCAAAATGCACTCGAGACTCTTTTTGGGTCTCATTTAAAATTCGTGGTACCCATCGAACAGATTTCTCCGTGTATCCCAGATAATTTCTTAATACTCGCGATACAGCTATAGTAACGTCATCAGTGGAAGATTTTGGTCGACTTTTTCAGGGATCGTCCTCTACGGAATAATGTCCGGTGTGGAATCTTCGGAGCCACATAGAAATAGTCTATAAAGACGGCGCAATCGTTCCATATGCAATTTGGCATTCACTGAAAATTTATATTATCTGTAAATTACGCCGAAACCCGAAGAGAATCACATGGAGAATTTCTGTTTGCGTTGGTGATGGAATTTCGTCTTTTCTCGTCTCCATTTTAGCCAATCGTTCTATAATTTGAAAGGAAGACTAATAAAGTAACTGCAAAGGAGTTGGTATTTTTAGATTTAACAAAAACAAATTGAAAGTCACCAATTGACCGAACTTTTGTTAATCCCCTCGTATCTTAAATTCTGATCACCATCAGTAGTCAGCCAAAGCAGAAAGTGCAAAATAGAACATCCTTGAATTGTTATTGTAGTTGGAAAAGTGCTAAAGTACAACTGCTGAGGTTTCTTCTTCCTTCTCTTCTCTTCACAAGCTTTCTTCTTTGAGTTATTTGATTTGTTTTTCTTTGCATTTTTTTTTTCGTTCCTCCAACTTTTCGTAATTGCCAAGGTTTTATGATTGATATTAATTACGCACTCATGGTAATTTTATCTGCAAGACGCATTCAAAAACAACAACAATAACAATAAGAACAACAACAACAGCAAAGGTAAAACTACAACTACACTCCGTTAGATTTCATAGAAAGATTTAGCAACTATCGTTATCCCCGCCACCTACAGTGCAGCAACAGTTGGTGCCACAACAACAACAGCCGAAATAATAACAACAACAAGTGTCATCATCAAAACGCCAACTTGTAGCCGCAATCACAGTTAAAGTCGCAACAAAAGTCGAAGGTGTTGGAGGAAAAAGTCAAAAGGTAAAATGTCGATTAAGATCAAGAGCTCTGCGGGAATTTAAGAATTTTTTGTTGTCTTCGTCCGAAAGAAGAACAAGAAGTTCGGCTTGTTTGCGCTTAATTATTGTCACTGTACTCTAGGTAAACAAGTAGGCCGGTTTCCTACTTATTACTTGTGTATGTTTAGGGGTTTGTGTGTGTACGTGTGCGACACTGCGACAGTTCTTGAAAATTTGTTGCCAGTTTATGGCTACTTATGTCTGCTGATGATGGATTGATTTGCTTGGTGTCTTCTTGACTTGTTGCATAAAAAGTTTAGAAGTTCAATTGAATGTGAGAGTGAGACTTTTGCCGAAGAGCAGGAAAGAGATTAGCAAAATTTTGAGTTCCCTGAAGTTCAGTATTCCAAATTCTGTAAGTCGCTCATCTTTCAGGTCTTGCTATATGATGCGAAGGTATGGACATAGTTCAAAGAATCAAGAGAGAGCGTTTACGTTGGCTAAGTCAATTGGCGCCAAACAGCGAAAAGAAGGAATGAATGGCGCGCTGCTATTAACTCGGCTATAATCGTGTAGGTGGTGTCTACGCCAGTAAAGAAGTTCTCACTTCATCTTCCGACTGGCAAGCATTCCTGAAAGTAATTACGAGTTGGCATGCTCTTCTTAGTTGAACCAAACTTTTGTGAGCACGAAGGGACTTCTAATTTGATTCCATCTCAACCTTCTCGCTTAACATTTGATAATACGACACCCGTGACATGCGACCAAAAAGAAAAAATTGTCATTTTTAAGAAATTCATAAAATATTTTCGCATTTAAAATTTGAAAGTGAAAGTGTAAATTACATTTAGTGAAAAGTCTCAGGTTGAGATTGCCAATTTGGTGGGATGTTCGCGGTGTGCGGTCCAATGTGCTATCAGGCGATTTGTGGAGACGAAATCCCACATAACAAATCAAAAAGTGGAAGAAAGTGTCTAACCAGTAAACGAGAAGACCGAATACTTATACGCGAGTCTCTCAAGGATCGCAAAAAATCTTATTCTGCCGTTGCAACTACCCTTTCGGATGAATTTAGTAAACCAGTTAGTGCTCGAACAGCTAGAAGAAGATTTCTGGAAGCAGGTTTAAAAGGATGTAAAGCCGTAGCTCTCAGAAAAGAATAGGAAAAATTCGGAATGGGCTCGCCGATACCAACATTTCACGGAAGAAGATTAGTCGAATGTTCTGTGGTCTGATGAATCAAATTTCGAGGTAAGCTTAGTTAAGATCGTCTTAAGGTATTAACAGCCATAGCTTCTTGCCCTAGAGCAATTTTGAAGACATATTACAAATCTTATGAAAACATTATTTTTTCTTTCTACAGATATTTGGAACACTAACTTAGACGTGGTTCAATTTCAGCAAGACAATGCTCTTTGTCACAAATCAGCGACTACGATGCGTTGGTTTAGAGATAACAAGATTGTTTTGTTAGATTGACCTGCGCAGTCTCCAGATATTAATCCCATTGAGCACATGTGGGCTATTTTAAAACGCAATATTAAGGAACGCAGTTTACATCAAAAACTGCCTTAAAGAATGCCTTAATTAACGAGTGGTACGCTATTAGTGCGGACGAATGTGCAAAGCTTGAACGCAGCATGTCTAAGAGAATTGCTGCCGTTATTAAATCGAAGGGTGTACCTACTAAATATTAATGTTATTATCACTAATTCATTGTATTTTCACTGTTTTACTAATAAAACTTTATTACTTCACTTATTAAAACGAAAAATTCAGTGATTAGTGGGGTGCCTAATACTTTTGGGCAAGGCTGTATATGCCTAACATAATAGGACAAGATCGAACAAACAAGATACGGAGTCTCTACCTGGTTTAAGAGACATTTAAGGAAGTGGGTTGGGGTCTACTCTACTTGGGAAGGAGTTTAAGCTAGTTGTGTCAATACTATGCTAGAATCAAAGGCGGCTTGAGCTCTTTCGTCTGCGATTGCGTCATTCACGGAGAGAAATTTCAGGTAGGTAGCGTTTTTAATGAAAGTCTGAAGTTGCTGCTATGAAACCCACCCACTTAGCATAACGTACATTGGTTCCTACAGCATACTACAATGTAGTTATTACATCCCTCACATATGGTCCGCAGATTAAAAATTATCGGAAATTAAAAACAGTCAAAAAATAATTACATTTATTAGCTGACGTTCCGATATATTTTGGTCTAGCATACGGACCAGACAGTGTTGGGGTACAAGAAGGTGTTACGAGACCGCAATTAGTAAAATTAATTTTATATATGTTAGGATATTGGTCGGATGAGGACTCGTACACTGATCTTCCGAATGATAGTTCGCACTGCTAACTACTCGGCTATTGCGCCAAGCAATAGCTCGTGGAAATAACATCCATTTTACTCCGGTGCGTAGAGCTAGTTGACATGAGAGTTTCAAGGTATTCTCCGTTCTTAAAAAAAATCAGTATTGATATTGAGTAATATTTTTCACTCCTTGCCATGATAACCAAAGACAAGATTCCGTCAGCATAATTTCCTGGAAGCTTCTTATGTCAGAAATATTTTTGAGTACTCCAGATTCTTTGCCTTGGTGCGCTCTCCGAGCATTGAAGAGTTCAGTCATAGAAAATAATATGTTTACATTTTTCATCCCGCCATAGTCCTTCATACAATTACTCACAGGACACTTAATAACATGAATATTTAGAACAAAGCGAAAAAAGAAAATAACGCAAACTCTCTACTTAACTTATTTTCTCACTTCCAATACTATTTCCTACAACTTAATTGCCCATTTCATGTTATCCAATGTAAGGAAGAGTTGCCGGGTGACAGGAAGTGGGGACTGGGCTGCATACATACATTCGAATATACATACATACGAAGGGATTAACAAAAGTTAGGTAAATTGACCAGAAAAAACAAAAACAAATTCGTTTTGAATTTATTCGTAATCTTTATTCTTTTTTATCTTCTCTACATAATCGCCTTTGATTTCAATGCATTTCTTAAGCCTATAGATCCACTTCTGAAAACAGTCTTTAAAATCTTGCCTTTTAAGCTTAACAAGTTCAGAGCATTAACCGTATAATTGACGGTTGCTATTAAAGAACTTTCCTTTAAATTTTCTATTGATTTTTCTTGCTTAGATTTAACGGATGGATTTGCTCCTGTTGGGGTCCATACCATGGACTGCGGTTTGGTTTCTGGATCGTACTTATAGAACCAAGATTCGTCACCAGTAACAATTTTACTAAAGTTGCTAGATTGGCCATTTTCGAATTTGTTTAGGAAAAATTGAGCAAAATGCACTCGAGTCTCTTTGGGTCTAATTTAAAATTCGTGGTACCCGTTGAACAGATTTCTCCGTGTATCCCAGGTGATTTCTTAATACTCGCGATACAGTCATGGCATTCAAACCCAATTCATTAGCAATTTTTTGTGTCAATCGTGCGTCTTCGTCAATTTTGGACTTCACTAAAGCTACACTGACGTCATCAGGTGAAGATTTTCTCGGGGCTCGTCCTCCAGGGAAAAATGTCCGGTCTGGAATCTTCGGAACCACTTAGAAATTGTCTTTAAAGACGGTGCAATCGTTCCATATGCAATTTGGCATTCACTGAATATTTGTTTTGGCTGTAAGAATCCCATGGCGAATTTCTGTTTGCGCTGGTGGTGGAATTTCATCTGACCTATCCTCAGCTATTTGGCGTTTTCTCGTTTTCATTTTAGCCGATCGCTCTAAAATTTGAAAGGAAGACTAATAAAGTAATTAAAAAGTATTTGGTATTTATAGATTTAAAAAAATAGAAAATGGAATGTCACCAACTGACCGAACTTTTTTTAATTCCCTCGTACATACATAGAAACTGAAACGTTTAAGTTGTTTTCGAAATTAATTATTAACCAGCAATGGCCGCAAATAGAACAGAATAAGCGATGCGACAAAACCAGCACAAAAGCACGCAAAGAGGAAGAATAAAGAATTAGAAATAGCAATAACAACAAGAAGAAGAACAGAAACTAAAACACTGTAATAAACTTAGAGCAACAAAAAGGCAAAAAAAAAAGAAAAGAAAATAATACAAACACAAAACAGTAGGAGCTGAAACATTTCTTACTCACACATGCATATACCCACATACATATTTACATATACATATACATAAATATGTAAGTATGTAACAAAGTATCGGTTAAAGGACGTGCTAAATACATTTCACCAAAGCATAAACGAAGGATAAAATCCTTAACAATTGCAGTGTATACTAAACTAACAAGCATGCAACAACAAAAACATTGTAAAAAAAATTACTAAAATACAAGTATACCTATAGCAATGTACGTACGAGTATGTATGTATGTAAGTAAGTTGTACGAGGCGAAAGAGAGCGGAATAAATAGGCTGTGCCAGGACGAGGTAATTGTAGATGGTTGAGAAAGAGGAGGGAAATAATAGGACAGGTGCGTACGCAGTACCCTTTTCTAATGGGGGTTTCCCGACCGAGCCGGAGGTTTTCGCCAAAGACTGTAATTATCTTGTTTCTCACGCAGCTAGAGTCATTTTGGAAGAATTTCAAGTGCAATAAGTGAAGAGACTTCGACGATCTTAGCATGGACACCACGACTACCTATTTTTGGAATTCGAAATCTGATTTCAATCGGATGCTTTTCTTCCTACTTTAAATGTATAAAGCCAGAACTTGTTGGGGAAACCTTTATTTGATTTTGCCATCGAGTCACCGAGGTAAAATGATTGATTTTAGCTTCATCAAAGGCACTTTAGTTCCTGTGTGGGTGGGTAACATAACCTCGAGTTACACGAGTAGCTGGAAACTTGTATCCAAAATATCATGGGGTCCAGCATTGTTCAAGTGAAAATCTTTCTAAACTGCGGTCGTCACGCAGTCCCGAATATCAAGATCTCTGAGAATACTTCTTCAAATATAATTCCTTTTAAATAAAAATTCACGAGTCGTTTGGAATTGGTACCGAGTTAGAGACCCAGAAATATGATATTTCCGCAGCGCCATTATTTCATTCCTGATCATAAGATTCACTATGTCTCTCTATTGGCTTCATCTTGATGCACTTTCAGGCTGATTGAGTGTGGAATGGCGTCTGAATGTGAGATGTAGTTAACTTCTTTCCAAATCGGAGGATCGGTGGAGACGTTTTTAGTTGGAAACTCGCCATCGGTTCTGGATTTCAACTTACTGATCCAGTGTGGAGTTTCTCAAGTGAAAGCAATCAAGGCAACAGTGATCTCTATTGTCAGTCCATGTCTGCCATTAACCTCAGCTTTTACTCTGACAGCCAGCTGGATGTACTTATCACTTGCTGAAGTTCAGGTGTCGAGCTAGCTTTCGATAAAGCTTATTTATGGACCGGTTCACAACGAAATCACAGAGCTAATAAACCCGCAAAAATAAGTATCATTGAATCAATATCACTGTGGAGAAGTCGGGTTGTAGATTCTCTAGCTATGTGTGATCTCCTCCAGACATGGGAACCAATCCCTTTGATAGCTGAGTGGTGAGCGTTGCGTACTAGCATTTGAAAGGCCAGAGTTTGAGTCCTGATTCCACCAACATCCAAAAATTTTTGAAAATTAATTTTTTCTAATTACGGTCGCCCCTGAGCAGGGCATGACAAGCCTACCGAGTGTACAGAAAACCACAAATTGTAGGAGCTCGTCCGAAAATCGCGATTTCGAATAGGGTTCATTTCAGCACTATCTTCTTGACTGTCCTTCCTCTGCGAGAATCAGACTCTAGTACCTTGACTATCGATATCTTTGGACTCTCTTGTTGACTGGTGCCATCAGGAACACCGCGCTTTTTTTGGATCTCAGTTCGTGCATAGAAGATGAATATCCTCCAAGCTTTGAGGTCTTCAACCCCAGTATAACTTTAGACTGGTAACGCCTTTGCACTCCAGATTAGTGCACGCGGTATGACGGTAGCGCTTAGTGTAAATGAAAGGGCGGCAATGGACTTAATGAAAATGTTGCACTTTTCAATTCGACTTTTCGCAACAGTGAACATCTCAATTTAGACAAACACGCCAGCAACATAACAACGTTGACAAGTGTACACATAAATGGGAAAGAAACAAACAAACACAAGACACATACAAAAAGAGAGAGACAGCTACGGGGAGTAGGAAGGAGGTGGAGCTTGTGTACAGAGCAGGGCTACTTTTGCAATTACAATGTGTTGTTGAAGTCAACAGCAAGCGAAAGGATTGACTAGGGAGGCGAAGTGAGCGAAGCGAATGGGAGGTAAGGCGTTTCGAGGTAAGGTGTGGCACTGTGTGACTCTGTGGCAGTTCAACAACTCCAAGCTGTGTGGTGATTACGTATTACGAACGATTAAAAGCTGGATTTTAGCTTTCCAACTTGCTAACTGCTCTTGCTGTTGCTGTTGCTGTTATTGGCGCTGTATTTGAAGTTACCGTTGTTGTTTTATTGTATTTATACGATTGCTATTACTTTGGTTGTACCAAGCCAAGCCACCAGCATTGGCATGACTTAAATAGTCCTTAAGGCTGCTCACGTGTGTACAGCGTTAAAACCCAACCAAAGCCAACAAGGATATACGGCAAATCTCATGGCGAACTTCGTTCCATGAACGCGCCAAGGGAACGTGTGTCACTGACTCGAAGAGTGTGTGCATATGTGTGTGTGTGTGTGCTTGTTCAAATAAATGACAAAGTTGTGTAATGAAACTTGCAGAGCGCACAAATAAGTTTAAGTTAAAGCGAGTAAAATTGCATTGCATAAGGCAAGTACTGCGAACGACGACAACAACAACAACAATGACGACGACGACGACAACGATAACGAAGAAATCGAAGTTCGAGCCAAAGTCAAAGCAGTAAGCATACAGATGCAAACGGAACGTGCGGCTGGGGACCATATCGACTATAAGCTTAAGGGTCGCCGTGAGTCACGTCATGGCTGGAGATGGTGAGCATTGAATTGAAAGCCGAGCTAGTATACAGACGACACGTTGTTTAAGCGAAAGCGTAGCACATCAGACGAATTCCAAGCCAAACCAGAACGGACCAGAGTAAATGAGCAATCAAAACGATTGCTTGAGCAGTATGTGAGACTAGTAACTAGTGGCGGGCAGTAGAGGTACAAAGCAATCGCACCGAGCGAGTTGTGTTGGCGAGCTCAGCTGGTGGCTTGTTAAACACATACGAGTATTTGCAAGCGAATGTATGTATGTATGTATGTATATACCTTGCATGTGTCCACAGAGTCATTGCTCTGCACAAGCCCACTCACCCAGCGCTAAGTTCCTTTAATGTGGTCCGCTGTTGCTTTGACAAAGCGTTCGGGCATATAAGCATTCGTGAGTGTCGTCTTTGCGACAGTGGCAGCGACGACGTCAGCAGCGTGTAGTGACTGAGTGCAATGCCTGGTTGAACGTGCTTGGCCGCCGGCAATGCCATTGGACAGGCTGTGACTTTCGTCTGCATGCCATTGAGTATGTATGTATGTATTTATATAACTCACATCACTGATTTTCTTGTTGTTGTTGTTGTTTTTGTTGTTGTTGTATGTGAAAAGGTCACCGTAAGAAAATACGAATGCAATTTTTATAAGTATTTAAGTGAGTATACCTATATGTATATGTATAAGTGTTTCTCAGCTACAAAAAAAATTGGAGCTCGCTGCCCATCTACATGACTCTGACATTGTTCTGACGATTCTGTTCTTAATTTCTACGTCGCCCTTTGGCTGCCTAACTACTCATCGCTGCGCCTGCAGGTGTTGCCGTCTTGCCTTACTTTTACCATAAAGTTGTTGTTGCTGTAAGTTAACAACGTGTACAAAAACTTAATTAAAAACTTTGAATTTCTGTTTCTATGCTTCTTCTTCTTTCTTCAATCTTAAATATACATCACATTGTCAACGTCAAGTTCTTCTCGCCCTCGTTGTTGCTGTTGCAGTTGCAAAAGAAAGCAAAGAAGTACTGACTGCAGAAATTTTCTTTCTTCGTCTGCGTCTTCGATTGGGCTGGATCTAAGAGTTGCGGTATATACGTCGCGGTGCAGACGCGTGCTTTTGGTCAGCTGTAAAAGTCCGTCGTAAGTACGCATAAACTGAGCAGAAACTGCGAAACTGGCTATAAAGGTGGTTGACACTGTCGTAAAAGTTGAAATTAAGTGGTTGTTAAGTAAGTTTAATCGTTCGGAAGATGATGCTTTAAGGATAACCGATAAGAGATTTACTTTTTTCCTTACTGTTTTTTTTTGTTTTTTTTTAGGTAGAAACGAAGCGTTTGAGTGGATTCACGTTCGGATGTTTATTTACAAATACACAGTTTATTGTAGCAGAGCACAATTTCTCAATTTCTTATACAATTACATTGTATTAATTGGTATTAAAGATAATTGAAACAGCTTTTTAGTAAGCTTAGACGTTCTGAGGGTATCCAGTTACAGCCGCAGTAATACTCATGTGTCCACAACGCCTAGAACAACCTAGAAACGTGCGTAAATCTTCAGCAAGTTGCCCTAATCAAGCCGAGTGGAGATTCGGAACACGGCTAAAGCAGAGAAAGCTTCGGTGGTGCCACTCCGACATATTCGGCTGAAGATTTCGCTGACGTCTAATTGCTGCACCTGTTCACCTGAGTGTTCCAATTAATTAAAACCCTAGAGATTTAGGTCGCAGGGATTGGGATCCATCGCAATGAAACCAGCTGAAATGAAAAAGTTGTCAAAAACGGAGGAGTGGTGACTAAAAGTGAATAAGTTTGGTGGGAGAAAGATTCAAACATCGAGTAGGATTCGAGGCGCATGCGTCTCGTCACAATCTGCATCAAAGTGAAGCAGTTCTTCAAGGTACCGCTGATCTGCGCCCACATTTTGTTGGAAGAGAAGTGTAATCTAATTAAAAATGCTTTCTGGTAAACGCTTAGAGCGCCCGTTACGACCATTAAAGTCTTGTTTGACGATATCTGGGATATCTCTGAATGAGCTGGAGCTTATTGACTTTGATCTCTGATCGAAGCCTCGAAAGCCGGATCAACCATTTCTTATAGACAGAAAATACATCTCAAGTGCTTTAGATATGCATATTCTCAGAGATATTAACATCGGCTTGCACTCGAGCTGTCTAACAGCACTTAGCAGTAATTCGGTATAAGGGAAATGTAGAGCGGCGTACGAGTATAAAGCTCGCTACACTGCATAGCCAGCGACAAGAAGTTAAGGTGATAACAAACAGGGTAAAGCTCGAAAATTCTATGAACAAATTTAGCTACTTACAAAAGGTTTCAGGACCGCAGCTTTAGCTGGAAGAACAATAAAGGGGATCTCTTACCTCACGTTCAGAGTATATTGAGTTTATGGAGGGAACACTTCTATAGCCTGCTGAATGGCAGGGAAGGCGCAAGATGATAGTGAATGTGGGTTGGAGATGAGTTGGAGATGGTGAACCCCGAGTTTCCAATCAAATGTGCTAGATACTACGCTTCAATACTCGATTACCCTCTGAAAGAATAACAAATTTTAGGAGATGGCTTACCGGTAGAGCTATTCAAATACCCCGGCAAAGCATGCTTGGCAATTGGAACCTACGTGTGTTCTCTTCAACTCACAAAAAGAAATACTACAAGATCTGCGGCAATTTATACCACGATAAATCTCTTCAATATTGCATATAAGACGAGTCTTATTTCACTTATCTCGGAGCGTAGAAATCCAATGGAGAATCATTCGGCTACAGGTGAGGCAATTGAAGTTCTCTCTCGAAAAAAAACATCCAATCTCTACCAGTCGCTCTTTACACCCATCCGCAAGGTATAGAAACCGGAAGAAAGGCTAACATTTGATGAGTTGACGTTTGGAGTTTTCGATAGACAGAAACGAAAGAGCGGCTGTGAAAGTATTGACACAGCAATCGCGCGGAGGAAGCGGAGGTGGAAAAGGATCTGCCTTTATTTGCAGTGTCCGATTGGCGCAGGATGGCTAAAGGGAGAAACAAGTAGCATGCTGTTGTTAATTTGCAGAGGAAGTTCCGTAGAAAGCTTCATTAACTGCGACAGGATGAAATCAATGTCGGCAGCATACACCAGTAGCGACACACAGTTGATAATTGAGACTTTTATCCTTGATGTTTTGTGATATTTTGTGCATACAAAATAGATGTTCCTATCCGATTGCACCCTGTGTAGGAAGTGAAGAGTGCATCAATTCAGTTCCTCGTCATCATATTTGATTCATCGGTTCCCGTTAGTTTGATGTTCATTCACGACGCAGCTTACTAATGAAGCTCTATTACATGGTCTTCGATGGTATACTAACGCAGCCATCAACACACGTTTCGTTCTGTTGTTAAGGGACAAGTGATCCCTTTACAAAAAAAGTATGTAGACTAGATCTCCTCATTCAATTTAGACCCTTTTTCCATTAGCCAACATCTTTTTTTATTATTATTTTACACTTCAAAAAGTCATCCAAGAAAACATCGAAGAAAATATATGAGAGTTCTGCTTCTTCCACAAGTTCACAATTGCAGATTTACGATGCCCACTAAAAGCAGATCAGGATCCCACTGAATGGACTTAGAGGAGGAATTAGAGGAAAGAAATATTCCAATGACGTTGAGATCGGTGAAGCGATTTTGTTTTGAGAGATATTATGCTGAAAGGAAAAATAAATCTTTTATCTTAATCACTTTCATATTCGTCAGTTTGTTTGGTTCTCCTTCCGGCTTCGCTGAAATAAGAGGTTAAGAGTATTTTCGAAAAGGGCCGCACATTGATCATTAAGTAAGCTCATTGTGCCCCTTACCTTAGTTTAATAGTTAATTACAATTCTGTAACGTCATCACTTAGATCATAGATTTTACCCGAATTAAGATGTTACATAATTTATGCAGATAACCCGATTATGTTAGCTCATTAATGCATACATTAATGTTTCCTTATGCTCACTTCTCCTTGGGAATATTAACTGCATTATACAATAAAAAAAATACATAATTATTTCAAATAAATTCCTAACTTACGATTAAATTTTAAGGTGTTCATAGTAATATTACTGCATAATATATTAATTTATCTGAAAATCTCCACCAATTTGCGTCTAAATAAATTGGAGTATCCATGCAAATAATTGGTATTTATCGAAGCCTGAAGCGTTGAATTTCATTACCAATTTAATAAACAAAAATTATAATTTTAGCCCAACAAACCTTTTGGGTCAACTAATTAGACTTATGATTATGGACGAGAATTGTGACACATAAAATTACCGCACGAACATGCATACATACGCACATATGTACAATGGGAAAATGTGGTAGAACCAAACATTAGATATTACCTACCGTACAAGCATTTGTGAGCCATGCGGCCCATTTGAGTACTCCAATATTTACTCCTCTGTAGTGTACTATGGGACCAATTTACATCTAGCACTTTCTGCATTGAAATATACAGGGTTTTCCAACAAGAGGTATTATTTTGATATTCGAAGAAAAATGCGATTTTTTTTAGACCAATGAACACACGTTTATTTCAATGTGAAGAGGAAGATACGCCATTAATAATGGAAAACAATATCAGCGAAATGGCTGCCGCGACTACGTTTACAGTACCATATCCTTTTGATGCAATTTTCCAACCCCAAATTCCATCTTTCAAGTCTTGAATCGACGTTGGCTTATTGGCGTAGACCTTATATTTTACAGTACCCCAAAGGTGTTAAACCACAAGATCTCGATAGCCAACTGCGATCCCCTCTTGGAAAAATAACACGGTCCGGAAACTTTTCCCTTAAAAGATCGATAGTTTCGTTGCTGGTGTTGAAAGTAAACGTTGTACAGATTAATAGCATTCAAGTCCGGCCATAAAAATTTAATAATTATCTCTCCATAGCGCAATCCATTCTCATCCTCATTTTCAAAAAAACAAAAAAAAAAAACAAAAAAAGTAAGTTCCATTGGTCCCACCGGACTATAAACCGCACCAAACAGTTACAGTTACAGTTACAGTTGCAACCCAGAAGTGACAGTGTTGTTTATTGACGTAGCCATCGAAGTGGAAATGTGCGTCAGCAGTCCAGTTGATTTTTCGATGAAATGACGGATAATTTTCATGCGTTTCAAGAACCCAATGAGCAAAGACACGACGTTGTTGATGATCAGCGTGTTTGAGTTCTTGTTTTAACTCAATTTATAAGCCTTGAGTCTCAGGTCTTTATGCAAAACACGGAGTAATGAAGTGTGTGGAATGCCTGACTCCAAAGAATGACGAGGAATGGACAAACCTATGTTTTCTTCAACACTTTGGGCTGTAGCAGCAATATTCTTAGTTGTTCTAGGGCGACAAGCTCGTGTTTTATTTTTCAGAATTTGTGTATTGTGGTCCGACAAGGCGCTTCACGATGACGTGAATATGTTTTAGTTTCACGAACCGTCTCTGCCAGGTTTACACCATTTTTATAGTGAATTTGAATAATTTCAATGCAACGTTGAAGCATGCATCGTTCCATTTTTATTGCTGGTGTACTTTTTACTTGACAAATTTTAAAAAATTACAGCTTCAAAAGTGACATCTATCGGAATAGTAGGCTTTTCAAAATAACAGCTCTTATAGGCGAACCCTTTAAACCTATACAATTCGTTTGCTAACCAGCAGAACACATCAACGAAACGAAACTGACTCGGTTTCTTTATACGAGTAGACATCATATAGTGCACTCTTAACTGCGTTTCGTAAAAGCGATCGTTAAAACACGAGCAATTATCGGCTAACAACCAGCTGGTAGCGGGTCATGAATTAGTCCAATAGTACACTACAGCGTATTGGATTACTCCAATGGACCGAAAGGTCCACAAATGTTTGCATAAATACATACACACATACATATATTTATGTTTATACAAATACGCCTTGCAGCAATGTTTTGGCCGAAATTATAATATCACAAATCACCGGATCACATTCGCTTGGCAAGTGCAGTCATGGTGCGTGCCATAATCAGCCATTGGCAAGATTTTGCAAAAAATCAAAAAAAAAAATACTTGAATTTCCAAAAACTTTACAGCAACAAAAGCAACAACAATGCACACACACAGCGGCTAGCAGTGAAATTGAATTTATGTGTGTTTGAACCTACACGTATACAAACTTTCATAAGCCTTAGGCTGGCACATACATACCTACCTAAGTGCATACATATATTCATACTTACTTAGAGTATATCAGTAACTATGTATGTCATTTATGGTTTACACATGCTCGTATTTAGTGGCAATATAATACATGAGTTAAACTAAATTTTCCGGCACATGGCCACAACAAAAAAGCTCATATAAATAGTATTATGTGTGTTAATCGGTGTGCGTATGTTTTGAAATACAATACACATGCACATGTACATATGGTAAATATATAAACAAAAATCAACATCAAAGCGTGAAATGCACTATAAAATTACTTTCGCTTGCATTTGTAAGTATGTCATACAGTCAAGTAGGTTTGTTTGCCAGTTATGCTCATACAACTACATACATACATACATATGCAGGAATACCAGAAATATGCATAAGTATGTAAGCACAGTGGAGTGCATGGATGTTAATTTTTTTTAATTTTTCGAAACAAGAACGGTCTCAAAAGTCCATTGGTTGGTATTGCGTACTTCCATTTCAAAGAGTAGGCTTCGACCAATATATAAAATTATAGAAATTTAATTTTTTTATGTCCGGTCGCCCTTCGGCTCTGGACGTATTTCTGACATGAAATAAAAAGTCGATTTATAATACATCAAGATACATATTTACTACTAAGTGGATGAGTAGCTTGGTCGAATATCGCTTCAGTGGCTACAATACGTCTAATATATATTAGGTCAAATAAAAAGTTCGTTATGCAAATGGTTCCAAACGGTTTTCTGGCTTATCTTTAGTTCCTCAGCAATTAAATAAGTGCTCACGTGACGGTCTGTTTCCACTATTTCCATTATTTTATCGCAATTTTCGACGAGAGGCCTCTTGACGCGTGGTGCATCTTTGACATCGAAATTGACGGAACGGAACCTAGCAAACCACTTTTGTGCTACACGTTCGTTTACTGTATTGGACCCAGAAACCAAATTAATTTTTTCAGCAGCTTTGGCTGCTTTTTCGTCTTGACCGAAGAAAAATTGTAAAATATAGCGAATTTTCTCTTTGCTGGTGTCCATCTTTGACGAGCGCTCACAACGTACTGAGTTAATCAATCGAAAAACTGTCTAAGACAAACTTTTAGTGCGAATAAACACGTTTTCAGCGCCGTATAGTATGACATGATGCGACACGTAACACTAGTACTATGGACAATAACGCCATCTCTTAGATAAAAACCGAACGAACTTTTTACTTGACCTAATTAATATATGAATAAAACATAATACACTAAAAATAACAACAATTAAAATACATTTTAAAATAATAATAAATATTGATAATAATAGCAATAATTAAAATAAATCGCTCCATTTCTTGGAAAAACATTAAAACGAATACTACAAATTGGAAGAGGAGCTCGGCCGAAATTCGCCTCAATGGTTACAAAGCGCCAATTATATATACTATAAATATAAAAAAAAAATTAAATAAAAAAATTTAATTAAAAAATTTTTACAATAAAAATTCTATAAATATATTTAATGAAAAGTAAAGTAGTAAATAAAATTTTTACTTTTTACTTGACCTAATATACCTACAAACATAGATATTTTGTTTTAATAATTTTATAGTCTTATACTATTTATTTATGTATATAAGTTTTTATATTATTAATTTTTTCACAAAATTAAAAAAAAAAGTATTATTTATTATTATGCTCCCCACTATTTATGCATATATGTATGTATGTAAGTTTGTATGTAAACATATGTTTGCGCTTTTTTAAAATTCATGTATGTACATGAATGTGTGTGTGTGTGCACTCATTTAATGCATTGTTCTATACATATTATCTTATAAATCCCTGTGCAGATACAGCTGTTGACAGCTAATTAGAAACGATGCTTATTTTAAATTGAATGATCTATTTGCCCATGATAGCACACATTTTCATAATTTGTTTTCTAATTTTATTTAAACATATACAAAACTTAAAATCATATTTCAAGCAATTTATTCAAAATTCATTTTTAGATATTTTTTTACTTGCCGTTCTTACTTCCTCAAAAGGGACATCCATTTTTGGGATATTTTTAATGACTAACTAACGACTCTTTTAACGTCACCCCAAAGAGTTCAAGTCTGGACTGGATGATGGCCATTCGAAAACATTGATGGAATTTTCGTTAAAAATCTTGTATTGGGTATTGAGTAATAAATAGAGTAAAAAAAAAAACAATGTAAGCGTTGTTTGTAAGAAAGTATAACGGTAAATTTGCACATTTTACTGTTATGTCCAACAAGCACTTACAAGAACAGAGCGTTTCTAATTACTTGTCAACAGCTGTATATACATACATACATATTTGGTTCCTTGTGCCTCTGTATGCTACACTTGGCTAACGCTCTAGCAATGGTTGGGGTTGCCATTTTTTGCTGTTGGCTAAATAATAATGTTATGCCATTTTTTAATAATGCATGACCTGCTTCCAACCACACAAACCAACACACGAATGTCCACTGAGGTGCGTATATGTAAAGAAGTATTCATATGTATACATACAAATGTATATGTGTGTACACAAAGCTACTTATAGCTAGAAAAGTGCATGCGAACACATAGAGATGTGATAGATACAAATAAATATATATACAATAATAGTCCAGCATGGAAAAATACTAGTTGTTAACTAGAATCCAATTGGTTGGCATTTTTTGCACTAACTAGCTCAACTTGGAACTTGTAGTTTTAACACGGCGCTTGCCTACGTCCTGTGAATTCTCCGAGTATGCATCAGCTTTATATTAGTTAAATACTAGTTCATTTCTTCTTCAACAATATCGCGCCATTCATCTTATCTTTTCGTTGTTTGACGCCAATTTGAAACAACCAGGTGAAAACGGATTATTCTTATTCTCCAACTGATCCTTCCAACGTTTTAAATTGAAGCCAATGTTGGCCATGGTCCAAGGTCTCCAGACATAACAACCCATATCAACTCAAATGAGCAAGTCACTTAGTGTGCCAATGGTGGGTTTACCAGGTCTGTAACTATTGTACATTGATAAGGTCAAATGAATGCACTTTGTTAGCTCTTTACCGCCATGTTTGAATAGCTCTGCCGATACGCCGTCAGCTCCAGCCGCTCGGTTGCTCTTTCAACGGGCAATCGCTTTTCAAATCTCGTCAAAGTCGTATAATGAAACTTCTTTTCCATCGTCATCGGTCGGTGTTTCGGAATAACCATCTCCGAGTGTTCCATTTTCACAGTCAAACTCTGGGTATCGGTTACTAGATCACCTGTCTGCGTCTTACAAGAGTCTGCTCCGGTCTTGAAACTTTCTATAAATCGCCAATCGCTTTTTATAGAATTTTCAAGTATTACCCTTGTCTATTTCTCGGCCTCTTTATTTTTTTGTCTGCAGATGCATCTTGCTTCCCTTTCCAGCTCTCGGCATCTATACCAACCCCGCACGTGTGGTGATTGATTGCATGTTTGCCAGGTCGGCAGCCTGTTTTCTCTCCAGTTCTCTGCAGTTCGGCATTGCGCGGTGATATGTAGGGAGTTTGAGATCCCATTAAAGAGTTTCCTTATACAGTGTTGCTGAGGAGTGCCCCCATAGAGAAGGTGTGCAAGTCGAGTAAAAAACCGATAGGCTGTTTATTGTGATTGCAGTCCGAGTCGATGTTTGTCCCTCGGAGTGTACGCACGTCAAGAATACTGGTTACAAGTATTCAATCTATCGCTTACATGCTTACAACTAGTAGGAAGATTAACTAGTTAGCGCAAGAATGCATTAAATTCTGGTTAACAACTAGTATTTTTCCCTGCTGGATACATATGCACATATGTATTTGTATAAGTGCAAGTGTGCATGTGTAAGCGTATGACTTTTCTTTGCGCGTGTGTGTGTATTTGTACTTTTAATGTTGCATTAAGTTGCTGCTGCAACAGCTACTAATGCCAACTGAATAATGCGAATGCCAAAAAAAAAAACAAGAATAAACGTTACCCCTCTGCTAGAACTGCTTTTTGCAAACACACACACACACTCACACACACTAGCAACACCCAATGTAGCACCCTTTATTCGGCAACTAACCTTACCTAAATGCACTCAAGCAACCACAGAGAATATACATACACTTACATATACTCGTACATACATGCATATATAGTTCTTGGTAAATATGTATGTACATGCATACATATACACGTATGTATGTATGTAAAGTGCAAATAAAAAATTCGTTTTCGCATTTTCTCTTGGAGAAAACAAAATTTCTTAGAAGCGCAAAAAAAGCATACTTAACCTCTCAAGGTTGTTGATGTTTAAATAAATATATGTATGTAGGTATATTTGTATATGTTCACATTTGTATGTACGTAGCTGCATAGATATTTAAATACAAACATCAAAAGATTCACTAAGAAATGGCAACCCTTACAAGTGCCATCATATGGTTGAAAACTACAACAATTTTCCCCAAAAAACCATTGCGATTACTTTGTCGATAACTATATATGTATTTATGT
The DNA here is from genome assembly GCA_037013455.1 of Ceratitis rosa. Classification (NCBI taxonomy): domain Eukaryota; kingdom Metazoa; phylum Arthropoda; class Insecta; order Diptera; family Tephritidae; genus Ceratitis; species Ceratitis rosa. The sequence goes on from JAWMAG010000006.1 coordinate 19,001,444, forward strand.
ATGTATATACACATACATACGTGTACATAGGTAAGCAAGCGAATGTGTAAGTAAGGAAATAGCGATAACATCAAATCAGCTCCCAAGTGTAACTTTTGTCTAACAACCGCTGCTACTCTCTGACTCTCCGTTAAAGCAATACTAATGGACCAATAACAACAACAACAGCAGCAGCTACTTTAAAAACTATGCAACGTACAACATTGAAAATGAAGAAAAAAAAAAACTTTAATACGAATTTTGGCAAATAAGAAATGGGTGTGTGTGTTAAGTAAATGAGATGAGAATGAAGAAGTGGTTTGAGTTAGTTCTTAGACAAGCTACGAGAACTAAAAAGCGGAGTTGAAGGTTAAATATTTGCTGGTTTATGTGCTCTGTAAAGCGTGGCTTATTTTTATATTTTTTTTTTGTAAAATTAAATGTAGCAATATTTAAAATGGTGTTTTTTCTCACCTATAGAGTCCCAGGTTTCTCTGTCCGCAATTATCTTGTGAGATGGTGCAAATCCCAAGAACTTAAATTAGGTTAAATAGTGGTTACTACCGATATATCGTGTAGGATTCACTTATTGGTGACGTAAGACCCATTGCGATCCCACAAAAACTTGACCATCAGACTTCATTATTCAGCCGTTTTGATATTCTAATGAACCGCATTAGATTCATGAGATCCACAGACCATCCAGCAGTAGGGTACCAAAATTCCGAAACCTAGCATTCTCCTTGCAGCTTCTGCAGCAACATCTATAGGCAGTCTCTTGTCTTTCCGCGTGTCGTCCTATCAGACAGTGGCCTGTCAGTACTCCTATTACTTTTTCCATTTCGGCCAGATGTGCTTGGATTTGCGGCAGGTTATAGAATCATTCCACCTTAATGCGGTTTGTTCCTATGTAAATTGATTGAGAAGCAGTTAACAAGTGGCAAAAACATACCAATGCGTTTTTTACCGAGAAGAATCTGCATATATTGCCTAGTAATTTCATCCACCTTGCAGTTTCCCTCGCTGTCCCTGTGGCCAGACACAGTCGCATGAACTATCTTTACACAGAACTAGGATTTTTCGACGAAAAATCGCATAATGCTCAGTCAAATTCCTCATTAACCGTCTCACTTTGTGGCAATAATTCAGCAACAACAATAATAACGCAAAGATCAAAGAGAAGAGCCAACAGTACCTTCCCATTCGATAGAATTTGATGTGGTTTTTTCGGTTTCGACACAGTTTGGAAGACACCATATCGAAACTTGTTGACTGATTTGCATATAAAACTTATAAATTTATATCTAAGCACCAGGTAAAAGGAATCTTATGAATGTGGCGTCCTTCAGAACAAGACTGTTATGCAGCTCATCCCCAAACACTCAATTAAAATGATACAAATGGATTCGTGAGACATAGGGTGTTTAGCGCCTGTCTCACACAAGTTTAAATAACAGTATTCATTAACCATTTCCGTCACTTTCCTTCACTGTTAATTGCTATTAAAAATGTCATTGCTCGACTGAGTGAGGCAAATCTATACGACATCTCACCCCACGGCAGAGAATTTCAACTCCTCCGAGTGTATTTCTAGTATAACAAAAAGCTCTTCATATGACCTTGTGGAATCCAGCTCCGAAGGAAGAGTGAGCAGTGTCCAGTCTAATTGCATTGCAACTCGTTTGAAGTTTTGAAGAAAATTATAAGAGTTTCCAAGGCTTTTAATGGAGTCAACGTAATGAGAACAGCTGCCGACCGCTGAACTATGTCTAGTTTGCTACCGCTATAGAAACCCAATGATCCATAAACGGTTTTAGGCGTCACTAATAGCCTTCCACCGTATTTGGCCTCCACTTGAGTTTTTATCTAAGATTATCACGAGATATTTGACTTCGCTGACTCATATGAGATGGTTTTCAAATGAAATATGTTGTAGAAAAAATACCAGGTGTGTTTGTTGAAGTTTGCCGGTTTTACTAGTAGATGTCGCTAGCAATATGTATAAACTTCTATGATTTGGCATGTATGTAATTTTTTTCTATTGACATTAACCTACAAAAATACGCAAGTCACATTCCGCCAAAATAGCGTCATATTTGTTTACCAATCGCAACAAAAATGGACAGAAACACTACATGTGACTCGAGGAGCAATTTGCCAACATTTAAAAGCCATGGGATAGATCCAGAAGTATGGAAAATGGGTGCCACACCAGCTGAACCAGCTGAACGATAGACAAAAGAGAAAATCGAAAAACCGTTTGTGAAATGCTGCTTCAACGATTCGAAAGGAAATCTTTTCTGCATCGAATTGTCACGCGGACGAAAAATGGATTTATTTTGAGAACCCGAAGCGAAAAAAATCATGACTTTCCCTGGTGAAGCTGGTTCATCGACTGCAAGGCCGAATCGCTTTGGCCGTAAAACAATGCTCTGTGTTTGGTGGGACCAGTGTGGTGTGGTGTACTACAAGTTGTTAAAACCTGGTGAAATGGTGAAAACGGATCGCTACCGACAACAAATGATCTATTTGAATCATGCGTTGATCGAAAAACGGTCGGAATGTGCCCGAAGACATGGCAAAGTTATCTTGTAACATGACAACGCGCCGTCTCATACCGCTAAACTGGTGAAAGACACATTAAAAACACTTAATTGGGAAATATTATCGCACCCGCCGTACTCTCCAGACCTGGCCCCGTCCGACTATCACCTTTTCGCATCGATGGGACACTCCCTTGCAGAGCAGTGCTTCGCTAATTTTGAAGAAGTCGAACAGTGGCTCGTCGAATGGTTTGCTTCGAAAGAGAAAAAGTTTTTTTGGAATAGTATCCATAATTTGCCTGAGAGATGGGCGAAATGTGTAGAAACCAATGGTCAATACTTTGAATAAAAAAATTTTGAGATTCTTCTGAAAATTAAGTGTTTTCTTTATCGAAAAATAATTTCAACTAACACCCTTGGTATACGATTTATCCCACAATATTTGACTAAGATTGTAGGGTTCCACTTTTCGTTCATTGAGCCCAGTTTAGACTTCACTCACTTCTTTAGTTTTCTGCAAGAAAAAATCTGTCGAAATTTGAATCCAGATACTAGTTCAGGGTAGTGGACCATAAAAAACCACTTAATTTCTTGGAACTCTTTCAACGTAGGACGTCCCACTAAATTATTGTGGGGCAGTAGATCAAACTGCTACTTGCAATAAACAGAACATAACTTAACATTCCTATAAGAGTAACAACGGGGCGTTTACCCCTGAGATATCACCTCCATAAGCTATGTAAAGTGGAATCAGCTGTTCGTTCTGAAAAAATAACGGCACGCCTGAGCACTACGTAGGCAAGTATCTGGCCTTCAGCCAATCGTGAAGCGATTTGCCGGACCGCAATACAGAAATTGGTAGAAAAAATAGAGCTGTTGGGACAAGTTAGTGATGTGAAGAATAAAACACGTGGACGGCGTTCAAGAACAACTGAGAACATTGCTGCTGTTGCCCAAAGTGTTGAAAAAAACTCAGGTTTGTCCATTCCTTGTCGTTCTTTGGAATAAGTCATTCCACTTCATTGAATCAAAATTTTGCATAAAGGCTTGAGTCTTAAGGCTTATAAAGTTCAGTTCACACAAGAACTCAAGCCGACTGATTGTCAACAACGTCGTGTCTTTGCTAATTGGATCCTTGAAATGTGTGAAAGTGATCCGGAATTTCTTGATTGATAAGGCTCATTTCACGCTTGATGACTACGTCCATAAAAAAAATTGTCGCATCTGGGACTCGAGAAAACCAAGATTTACTGTTGAAAAGCCTCTACATCCTCAACGTGTATGGTGCGGTTTATTGCCCGATTATTGCTGTTACGGTGAACAGATTGTGCTTTCGAGAGATAATTAATGGAGTTTTATGACCGAAATTGGATTGGAATAGCATCTATCATTTAAGGGAATGTGTTATCTCTTGAAGAGGTGATCGCAATTGACCACCGAGATCTTGTGATTCAACACCTTGCGGCTTCTTCCTTTGGGGTCACGTGAAATATAAGTTCTACGCTAATAAGCCAACATCGATTCAAGGCTTCAAAGATGAAGTTCGTGAAGCTATTGAGCGAATACAGCAGCCACTTAGCGATTTGGTGTGGGAAAATTTCATAAAAAGGATACGGTCCTGTATAGGTAGTCGTGTCGGCAATTTGGCTATTATTGTATTCCATTATTAATGGCATTTTTTCCTCTTAACATTGAAATCAGATCAGTCATCTCAATAAATGCCATTTTTACACGCTTTATATTAGCTTCACTTGTATGTCAGTATGTCTGTCAGTATGTCTGTCAGTATGTCTGTCAGTATGTCTGTCAGTATGTCTGTCTGTCAGTTTGTAACTTTTTAGCGGAGACGCGATCCCAATATGAAATATTTGAAATGCGAATCGTTGCATACATCGTAGCGTTGACAGAATTAATCAGAGAACGTATAATAATCCATACTAATAATTATTATACGTTCTCTGATTAATTCAGAGAAAAAAAAATCAAAATAGAGTTAATTAGAAAAATATATAAAATAAATATAGTTTAAAAAAAACTAAAAAAACACGCTTTTAAAGAATATTAAACTAAAAACTTGAAAATAATTTTGGAAATAAACTTAAGACAATAGTATATAATAAATATAGTTTAAAAAAACTAAAAAAACCCGCTTTTAAAGAATATTAAACTAAAAAGTTAAAAATAAATATAGTTTAAAAAACTAAAAAAACACGCTTTTAAAGAATATTGTACTAAAAAGTTGAAAATAATTTTGAAAATAAACTTAAGACAATAGTATATAAAAAATACTTGTATAATTAAAAGAAAAGTGTGGGGCGCTCGATATATGGAAATTATGGTACAAAGCGCCCCACGCTTTTCTCTTAATTATACAAGTATTTTTTATATACTATTGTCTTAAGTTTATTTTCAAAATTATTTTCAACTATTTAGTACAATATTCTTTAAAAGCGTGCTTTTTTAGTTTTTTAAACTATATTTATTCTGTGAGTAGTTCTTACTTCTCTTTGTTTTTATTTATTTACAAATTTTAGGAACAGATTTACATATTACCGAGGACACGTGCTTGTACGAGTGGAAATTCGCTATAATTTCAAGAAGTAAACCTCGAAAATAATCGCTCGCTTTCAAAAACTAAAGATTCTTCGAAACCAAAATGAAAAACAATGCCGTGCTCCGCCTCTTTTCGGCGAACTTTTCGGCAAAACCGCTATTTTTGGGTTCTTTACAACAAAACTACAACAATTCCCAAGTGTGTCACCGCGAACTTCGTATAAATTTAACAATGAATATATGCATGTAGGCATATACGTGTGTATGCATGTTTGTGAGTACATATGTTTTTGGGTAGTTCTACAAGTAATACACATGCAATAAAGTTTTGAGTGCGCTAGCATACATACATACATATATGTAACAATATACATATAACGAGGGAACACAATGCTCATGCTCATATTTATATGCAGATATGTTCATAAGCGCACATCAAACAGAGAGATAGAGAGATAGAGGGAGAGAGGGAGTGTGTTCGCCGACGCTTAAGTGCACATGTGGGCACGCAAAGGTATGTAGGTAAATGTGAGTTGCAATCTTCTTGGTATGTTTGTATGCGCGTATTCAAGGAATAACTCCTTTTGTCGCTGACAATGTCTTCATTGATATTGCGAAGTCATTGGTGTTGGCGGAGTTTACAGGTTTTATTAAAATACAAGAAAGAGAGAGGGGGTGGCCGAGATGATGATGATCACGTTGAATATAACGTGAAAATGCAATTTTCTTAACAACGAACTCAACACACATTTACGTAAACTGACATATTTGGACACTTGGCAGCCGTGGGTGAGGTCTATCACCATTGCACCACTCACCTAACGCGTGGTGGTCGGAAGTGCAACATATCTGCAGCTTTTTCCCCTTTCGAGATTTGTGTGTATGTACGTATGTAGGTATAATGGCAAAGCGGAGCAGCAAAGTATCTTCGCCATTGTGTGGCTATGGCATTTTGTATTGCATGCAACAACACCACCGGTGGCGGCCTCACAGTTAGTTGCATGTACATTTGTTGAAATGATTAAGTGACCAGTAGTTCTCTTCGCACTTAACATGGCCAATTCAGTGTTGCTGATGCAGTAAGGTAGGTTGGTATTTTGCTACTGCTGCTGCTGTTGCTGCTGCTGCTGGTGATTTCTGTTTCTCCATTAACCAGACGCCATGCTGCGCTGCTCTTTGCCAATGCACTCAGAACAATGACCGACTATTTACTTGGTTCCTTCAATGAGTGGGCACATACCATACTTCTTCTGGATGACCAGCTGTGCACCGAAGTGCTTGCATTCTTAACTTGCAATCTGCTGCTGGCTTTGTTGGGGAAGCATCATTAAGACAGCTTGCTGCTGATAGCAATTTTACTTTTGTTTTGTTTAAAGCATACCCTTGTATACATACATTCATACCTACATACAAGCATACTTAACATATGTATTTACACGTGTGCTCCTTTTTTCTCATTTATCCATTTGCTTTTTGATTTCTTGGTTTCATTTTGATTACTAGAAAATCGCACCTTTAATCTGCTTTCAGTTCTGAGAAGTGTCTCAAAGTGCTGCAAATTTAGTATGGTCATGTCCACAAACTGATTTATGGATGTAATCTGAACGAACCAGCGCTCAATTAGTGGAAGTGAAGCCAGGTCCTTCTCGATCTAATCCTTTTCATTTGCGGATACTGCGCCGAAAACTTTTAGAGCTGGCTTTTGCCCATCTGAACGACATAACGTTCAATCTTCTGTCGTTACTCATCGGGTGTTATCATCGTTCACCCTTCCAGAGAATATACATCAGGACGGAATGATGAGCGAGAGGTAAGGTCCAGTCGGGTGAGTCGTAATCTGTGCATTCTACCATGCGGTGGGTCAGTGGTGGGAATTCTGTTGAAACGATTGTCCAAAAATTTATTTTTCTGAATGCGGTCGCCCCTCAGCAGAGAATGTCATCCCACTAGCTGAATTTCTGACATGAAATAAAAGACTCCTTACAAAAGCTCATCAGCTATTGGGAGGCGGTTTAGAATAAGCTGAAGTTCGCTCGACTTTTGGGAAAAACATCAAAGCACACACCGCAAATAAGAAGAGGAGCTTTTCACAAATATCACCTATGGAGTGTTGGGCGAATACTCGTCTTCTTTCTTAAATTATCTTGTAAAAGGACACTCCACACTTTGAAGTTTATTCCAATTCTAAAAGCCGAAAGCGGCTGGGTATACAAAGACCACTTGCCTTCTCGTAAAAAAAATTCCCGCGTCATTCCAAGGCATCACTTCAACACACTGAACAATAAAACTGAAATATTTAATCTTTACTCGGTAGGCGAGCTCTTTTTAAATTTAAATTAAGTATTTTGGGTTACGAAACAGATAAAGAAAAAGATACTTACACAATCCTACCAAGATTCTACCCCATAAGCACATTCTAAGAGGCCTATTTTCTTAAAGACCGTTGAAGAGGCCTACATACGAAAATCATCCACCTAGCGGCGAAACTTGAACTAAGGACCACAGTAGCTTAAAACTCAATGACTACAACTCCCTCTTCCAAACAGAGATTTTAGACAATGAGCCCAGACTTCAGCAGTGAGTGAGTGAACTAAATTAAATCAGAAAATCTGGAGAAAAAAATGGAAGAATTTAAAATTGGGGAGGGAAGTAAGATATTTGTGCAGTCGATCTTGAGAATCTGGACGACAAGGGTTATGCTTGAGAAATCTTTGAAAAGATACGGTGACTAACGGAAGGTCTCAAGACTCTTGAGGTGATCTGGTGACTGATACCCAGAGTGCACTGAATTTATGGAGCTTCTGTCGTGCATATTGTGTGAAAGATTATAAAGCCCACCGGCAGCAAACTGATTGGATCTAATGGATTTAGACCTAGTAAATCCACCATTAACCATGTGCCAAGTGTTGACAGGAGGATCGACATTCAGCACGAAAAGGAACTGAATCCACGCCACTTTGTTTGAATTCGGTAACCCCGCAAAATTACGCAATACCAAAGCTCCGTTAGAATTGTGTGCTTCCTTTAATGTATTGCTGGAGAAAATAAGAGCTGAATAAAGAAAGTACAATCTCCTATAAGAGGGCACAACTGCTCGCGTACGCCGATAACTGGGTAGGGAAGTGAATCGTATGGGTCTGGAATGTCATTGTCATACAAAGTTCAGCAAATCAAGAGACAGCTTCTACGCTGGGTGGATCATAATGCCCGGATGGATAAAAAAAAATAATAATAATAAATAGTATTAAAAATATTAATTACATAAGTATATACGAGTACATACATATAATCACAGACATAGCTGATATGGACATAAATCACCACACAGCAACAACCTGTGGCTCACTCTGCACTCAACCTTAAAAGAAGGAATAAAAGTCATCCATCTGCAATGTCTTAATTGCTGCTCGTAACAGTGTCTGTAGTGCCACTCAACGTTTGAAATGACAGCGTTAACATTATACTCGTAGGTAGCCAAGCCAATCATCCGAACAACTAACAACAGCTGAGTAAGTACAAGAGTGACCGGCTAAAGAGCGCCGATGAGCACACAAACAATAAACACCATGAAAAACTGAGTTAAATCGAAAAAAAAAACCGTACATTGAGTAAACCACTCAGTGGCTTCAAGTTATTTCCGTTATGTGTAAACATCACTTATGTTATATTGTCAAGCATATCCGGTACTTTGCCGTTGACATTGTTTAACCAGAGAATGTTAATATAATATAATATTTAACAGCCAGCCATAGGTTGTAACTCAGTCATACTTGGTTTTTTTTGTACGTCGACCAATCAAAAATATATAGATTCAGGTGATGCGATTAATGTTTTCCGTAAAGCCGTCTAATTTTGTGCTATCAGTATAAAAAAAACTTTAAATAAACTAATGATAAATGATTAAAAAAAAATTAAAAATGGAATCGTAATTAATTATTTATAATAGTTTAATAATTTAATTTTTACCTTTTTTTAACCGCTAGGCCGAGTGGTTAGCATTGCGTACTAAAATTCCGATGGCCAAGGGCCTGATCCGACCAAAAGCCAAATTATTGATATTTAATATTTTTAAATGCGTTTGCCACTCGGTTGGAAATGTCAAGGCCTTTATGAACATCTTTATGACATCAAATAAATAGCTATTCATAATTCCATTTGTTGAAAAAACATCAAGACTCATACCACTAATTGGAGAGGGAGTTTGGCCAAAGACAGTAGGCAACATTTCGCCGTCGCAAGTTACTGGCCGAACAATACTCTTTCTTTACAGTCGGATAGAGAGTTGGAAAGTGTGTTAAATTACTGTTTGACTTTTTTTTAGGAGCATATGAGTATTAATGTTATACAAATGTTAGTTTTAAAAGAAGGGGCGAAAAATATTTTACAGAAAAATATTTTACAGAAAAATTTGGGTAGGCGCTCATACAGCTAGAGAGTCTCTCTTATTCTGGACTAGAATGTTACTAGTTTATATTTTTACACTAACTAGGCCATCCTCAATCCCGTTTCTGTGTTAACAACTGGTATTATTAACACGACTATGGTCTTCGAAATCTCAATAACTCACTGATACATCAACTACAAACTAGTTAAATGAAAAACAATTAATTTTTCAATAATTTTATAAATAACAGATAGCTGTAAATAGGTGATAATAGTACTTTTCTAATCATCCGAGGTTCTTTTTATTGAAAATATACTCGGAGAAAAGCTGTAGCACCATAGGTATAGTGAATCTGCCCCAGAAAGGTATCGAGTTAATCATTTCAGGAAGTGTTGGTTAGATATTTCGGTACTGTTTACGATCTCTTTGTTAACATTTTCGAATAAATGAAAATTTTCGCAGCATCAAGAAAAATTAGTATTCCTCAGCACCTTGTGATGCTGAATATGTATTAAATAATAATGTAGCTTGAATTATGTATCCTGTCACTGTACTGTTATTAACCAGTATTACTATGTACAATACAAAATGTAGCAGAGTGCATGTTAGAAAAAGGTCAAAAATAGCGGATGTGTGTATTTTACAGAATAAAACAGGAGAAATTCAAGCAACACATTTTACTGAATGTTAAAATTGTATAGCTTAAAATGTAAGCAAATATTTACGGTTTCATTGAACTTTATGTTATAATTTCACCTAAAGAGAAAAGCTTACGCTTAATAAATATATTTATATAATAAGTTGAAAAAATTAAGGTTAAAGTATGGAAGGTGCCGTAAAAACTTTATAGTTAACTTAAGTAAAACATTACCACAATCTTTTATAGTTGGACATAATTACGATAAGCTTAATAAATCTGATCAAAAGAAATAACAAATTACGATAGATATTCGTTATCCTTATACATGGAGCTTTTAGTGCTTTATTTAATATTTGGTATAAACGCACTTGCTATAATATCGTTTATAGCATACATATTTCCAATAATAATAATTAATAACATGCTCCAAAAATTACATTTACGTTTTGCATTTGTAATGGAAGGATATGTGTACATATGTTATTTAAATTGTTTATTTTTAATCTCGATTTTTTCAATTAATGGGAATTGAAAATAAATGTATTATGAAAGTTATTGTTTCTTTATATAATTTATCACTATAATATTTATTATATTTATAATTTTTAATTTTAATTCTGGTTTTATTTCTCAAGCTCATGTGCCACCATTTAATGACATTTTGAGCAGTTCATTGGGATAAAAAAGTGAAAAATATGTATAAAAAATCGAGAGAGAGCAATTATTCATTTACATTTTTGCCCCAAAGAATATTGCACAGAAAATAAGTTTTGTATATCTATAAAAAATAATTCCAAAAATTATTTTGTTTGCCAAGAAAAAATTAAAAACTCAAAAGATAATCGAGATCACTCAAAAGAAAAATAGAGTTTCATTAATAATTTTTTTTTTAATTTTAAATTATTTTTTTGGGAAATGATATTTTGACAACCGATAATTTTCATAGCTGTTTAAAATTTCTAATTATTTTAAATATTTATGTATATTTATTCTATATGACCGTCGGAACATTGCTCCGATTGCCCAGGAGCTAAACATTGATCCAAAAATAGTTTGAAACCACCTGAAAAAGGCTGACTACAAAAGAGAGCTCGATGTATGAGTGCTACTTGAGCTAACGAGAGAAAACCTCATTGACCAAATTTCCATCTGTGAATCCCAAATTTCCATCTGTGCATCACTTACAGCAACGTCAAACGAGAGCAGTCGTAGTTTGAGAGCAGCAGAGCGGCCTGAAGGAAGCGACTGCCCAGAAACGCCTGGCTGAATTGACCTCAAGAGAAGCTTCGACTATGCCAATTTTTTTGCGAATGGCGTTTCTTAAGAGAGGTATAATGACATTACCTTCAAAATAGCAAGAAGTTGCATATTTGAGATAGAACGGATAATTTAACTATGAAAAAAAAATTATGTATGTATTTTATGTATTTTAAATAGAAATTCTGAAATTTTGAAAGGAAAAATTCATAACATCTCCATTGCAAGTTTTTGGTAAAATTTGGTGAATATTTTTTTCCTAAATAATTGTGATTGAAAACAAATACTTTGCCTAGTTTCTCGTGAATTATGTCTAGAAATTTTTGCAAAATTTCATTAAAATCGATAATAATTTTCGAGTACTATTAATCGCCGACTTTGGAAACACAGTTTTGAGAAAATCGCAAGCATGCACCTGCCCAAGTCTCCGGAACTTTTATTCGGATTGACTTGAAAATTTAAAATAAAATCTTAAGATGTTGTAAAAATTAAGGAGACAAGAAAAAAATCGATTTTTCGAAGCTGTGAAACCCATGAGACTATTCTTTAGACTTGATATACAAAATTGAAAACACCATTGTAGGCTACATAATTGAAAATTTGTTGCTTACTTGGGTCGGCAGACAAAATAGAATGAGCTCATATCCTTGTTCAATGATGATAGAAAATCACGGGAAGGGACTCGACATTGGTAGATTTATAGAATTACAAGTTCTCTGATTCGGTGCAAAAACCAGTATACAATGCGCAATCTTTACTTAGTACCTATGAAAAGTGCCATTCGATGAATTAAAATTAGACTCATCTTATATTTATTAATACAATGTCTTTAAATAAAGACATATGTAAATATATAAATACTATTTGCTATAATAACACTTTGTGTAACAGTGTTTTTTCATATGCTTACGTGATTGCCCAAACTTGCTATAAATGTGGACTTCCAATCGCCTACAAAAGCTTACAGTTACGAGCACATGAAGGTTATGTACATATGTACCATATATGTATATATTTATATTTGTCATCTTGTAACCGCTGAAGAGATTTTCGGTTCACTTACACAAAATACCGTTTTCCTCAATGTAAATTGCCAGTTTACAAGACCGTATTTAATGAACTCACAGAAACCATTCATTCATGTTCAGTTCATCGCCTACGATATTACCAGAATATTACATTCGGATGGGTTGTTTTAATGAAATAGCGCTATTTTTGTCAAATAAAAAAGGAAATTTTCTCTTCAACTGCTTGCGTTATTCACTTTTTACCATATATTTGTAAAGTTTTCTACGATGTGAGCAACAAGTGGCTTAGTTGGATTTTTTACTAAACTCAAGAGCGCTCATCAGAAACGACAACTTTTTAGATATCATTTTTTTTTTTAAATTTGATTAATGCTTTAAGTTTAATATTTCTTTTTATTATAAATAAAAAAAAAGGTTTGACAATAATTCAGAAATAGTAAATACTGGAACAAAATCCACTTAAAATCTATGCGTTAGACCTAAGCCAACATTTTTATTCCACTTATTTTCAAGTGGTCCGCCAAAATTTCGCGATGCACCCCCAGTCAGATCCAATGAGCTCGCTCTATTTGCCGAACGCCATAAATTCGCTTTGCCAGCCAAATCAACGGTGTTCATATTCAGCTGTGGTATACGTGAAGCGCCCACTGAAACTGAATGCCCATTGGCATGATCATAAGACAAGCCACCGCCAACTTTATCGAATTTAAAACCGTTATCTAAATGCGTGCGGCTGTGGAAGGCATTGGCACCCAAATTGTGATTGTTGCGCTGCAATAAAGTGGCATGTGCATTTTGGGAGAAAGTGGAACCGAAGCCGGGCGTCTTTGCGTAATCCAGAGAAGCGCCGTGACCATTTCTAATTGACGACAAAATAATAATAATTGAAATAAGAAATAATAACAAGTTTTAAACTAAATATTGTCTCTGCTTCACTCACCTGTTTGCCGCCAAGAAGCCGCCTGTAGTCACTGGCCCACCCAATGTATTACCGTTAGCAAATACACCACCGCCTGCATTGGCGCGTTTGTCACCAAAAGATTTGGCCAAATTGAGATTGAAATCGTTGCCGCCTCTAGGATTGGATGCTAATGTGCCGGAAAATTGCGCTGCTGTACTGCAAATGAGCAATCCTAGCAAGAAGACGCTGTAGATTTTGTGTTGCATTTTTCACAACTTGCTTGGTTGACGTCTGTCTAAGTGATTATGTTGCGCTTATTCGGCCTTAGCAGGCTTATATATTGCCCGAGCTCGCTGATAAGAAATTTACTTTTCATAAATAAATTAGTGAACATATACATACGTATATATTTAGTATTTTTTTTGTATGTTTAAATCATACTCTTCGTCATCTGCTGACGGGGATTCACGGGAATTCTTATCACTGTTTCTTTCTACAGTGCTCAATGCAAAGATAGCTAAAAAACGATGTGTTGGATGTGGATTTTCATTATTTTGTGATTTCAAATTTCAGATAAAGCACTGAATTATCTCTTCGGCATATACGGGGAGTGTCCTAAAATAAAAAAATAAAAGTAGGTGTGAATACTTACTTGATCGTAATGTACAATAATATGCAAGCCTCAGCTGGAATTCAGGTAAAAAATTGTTCTTAAATGATTAGAAACTCTAACTATATCCAAAAGCTAAACAGTGAATATACTAGGTTATGTGGGAAAACACGGATCATTCTTTTGAACACTCACTTTCTGGGCTACTCTAGGGATCCCCGTAGGGATGATCATCCTCCGGGCTAAGCATCATCCTCCCCGCTGAATTACAGATGGCTAAAGTAATCCTTTTGGAGGATGGGGCCATGTGTAGAAGTTCTCGTAAGTGAAGAAAGTTTTTGTCTGCTATTCGCCTGTCCATTGAAGAAACAGTTCCTTTATATATTGTTCAAGCAGCTCACGGCTTCCCGACTTAGACCAAAAGTCCTCTGGATAGGCAAAAAACATTCGTTTGAAGGAGAGCTAAAGTGAGAAGGCGAATCTCCCTGCTGTTGTGCGTAGAGTTTGAAACCCACCACAAGAAAAATTTAATCTAATAATAAAACACACAAAGCTTCCCTTTTCAATAACGACCCCGCAAATGTTTTAAGGCTCCCGATTCAAGATCATGCTTCTGGAATGTCCTACATTAATTGGTAAAGTGCCACTAATCCGCTAGTCGATATTTTCGTAAGACTAAAGACTTACATTACCGCCGTCAAAGAAGTGCGATAGACGGAACAACGACGGAAGAAGGGGAGTCCTTGGGAAATGCATTACAGCGGCCATATAAAGGAGAGCAAATTTGATTCAGATTTTGTGGTAGCAGAGAGACTCCGTCGCCGGTGAAATACCGTTTAGCCAGATGCGTAACTGTTTCGGTTGTATTAAAAAGGAGTTCTGTGCAACACATTATACAAAATAATTGCTATTTTAAACATAGCGGCAGGCCTCTTAGTAAACATATCAAAATACGCCCATCAACAAACTCAAGAAAGTCTCGAGATCGAAAAGCTGCGATCACAATCAGTACAGACAGCCGAATATTCTATGAAAAGATGCAGCGATTTACAGGAGGTTTCAAGACCGGTGCATTCTCATCTAGGACAATCTAGCGACCAATGACCAGAGCACACGTACATAGTGTATGTAGGGAACACATTTACAGCCTCCTGAAGGCAGTGTTGGTGAACCCGAAATCCCAATCGATTATAATGGAAGAGACGAGTTTCGAATTGCTATGAACAGTACGAGTTATGCGTTGAAATTCATATAGTTCAGCGAATGAAGAGACATCGACCATGCTGGCTAGGTCATATCGCCCGAATTGATGAAAACATTCAAGTTTTGAAAATACTCGATGCAGTATCCGCTGGTAGAAGCAGAGGAAGCGAAGAACTTCCACTCCATTGGAACGATTAGGTGGAGAGCGACCAGGTATTTCCAAACAGCGAAAAGAAGGAAGGATTGACATGATAGTTGATTTGGCTATAATCGCACAAGAGGTACGTGCCTAGGTAAATGCCATCCTATCCCCAAATCAGGAAGAGAGAGAGAGTTTTCCTCGATTTAGATTTTAACATAAATCTTCCCCGAGCTCTCGACCAGTCCATTGTAAAGCTCGTGGCATATCTACTGAGAAACATATTCATCTTCGTTGAGCTGGGCGCTACTGAAATTATTCTAATAATTTCGATGTGACCTCATAAACACTGGAAAATGGTTTTGCAATATTTAAAAAAATTTAAATCTGATTGAAATGTTGCTGAATTTGAGCCACATCCTGGCAATATGTTTATTAAAAAGGGACCACAAAATTTTAGCTTATAAAAGCTCTGGTTCATTGGAGCGATTTACAAGCTCACAATTCAATGTACTCTGCTCTAAGCTTTAAGCTCTTATATTACAAATGACTTATATAACTAAGAAAGCTTACCTTAAGTTCGAAATATTTGAATTGTACAGTTAGCTTTATGAAAGCACAAATTTAAAATTACTGTAAAGTATACATTTTTTTTAGTCAGCGTGAGCGATTTCTTCTTCGAAGATGGGAAATAACAGCGTTACCGATGCAGGATTATTCGTGGGGCTAATAGCAAATGTGTTTAGGAATCACTTCATCAGTTGCATTTAATACTTGTTAGTAAATGGTGTGGTGATTGTGAAGAATATTAATTTTTACTTAGTTTCTGATTGATAGAAGAAAACAACTGGAAACTGAAAACTGGAAATGTTAAATTTAAGATTGTTTATTTTCATTAGTGTTTTTAACATACCGAGAGGTGCGTAAGTAGAGTAGTTATATGTACTTACATTTGTATCTATGTATATATGTATGTATGTATGTATGTCTGGAAGCCGGTTTAGAACTTTATTCAGCTTAACCATTTATTATTAAAAAAAAATAACTGATTGGCAACAACAAACATTCCATTACAATATCAACATTTTTTTGTGTAGTTGCAGTCTCAGCGAAAATATTTTTTCGCGCGGATCACACTTTCGATAAAAACTGCACTTTACCGAATGGTAAGCAGGGCATCTGCCAAAGCTCCATGGATTGTGGCACGGCTGTGGCCAAAGCGGGTGAGCGACCGAAAACATGTTATTTTGAAGGCAACGAACAATTTGTTTGCTGTCGTCTGCCACGACCCTCCGATTTAGGTAAGGCAAATACTTAAATGTTGAATATACTCATTTTGCTTTGATTTTTTTTTAACTACTGTTTAATATATATTTTGTTTAATATATATATTTTTTTAATTCAGCCTGTGCAAAATACAATTTACATACACAAGTGATCAATGGCCTAGCAACTAAACCAAGAGAATTTCCATATATGGTAAGGTAAAACAGATATGTAACGAGTTAATGTAAATTCTGAGAAATCTAGCAATTGTTAGAGAGAGAAAGAGAGAAAGTGGGAGGGACAGAGAGAAGTAGAGAAAGAGGTAGAGAGAAAGAGATACAGAGATAGAGAAAGAAGTAGAAGTAAAGAGAGAACGGGAGAAGGAGAGAGGGAGAGAGAGAGAGAGAGAGAGAGAGAGAGAGAGAGAGAGAGAGAGAGAGGGAGAGATAAATTTAGAGAAAGGGGGGGGAGAGAGATAGATAAAGAGAGAAGAGAAAATAGAGAGAAATGGAGAGAGAGAAAACGAAAAAGACGGACGTAGAGATAGCAAATTGTCAGATAGGTCGCGGTGCTATGCTGCAACTACCCATTTTACATACCTCACAGCCGTAACACCCGACTGGAAGAGGGATATGCATACACGAGTTATCGACGTTGCTAACAGCGACGAAAAGTTGCCAGCTGCCAGTGCCCAGCGCGTACTTTTATTCAAATTTATTATTTTCGCCAACGAATTTCATAATTTATATGTTCGAATATAAACGAAAATCAAATATACATGATCTACATATATGGTAATAAATAGTTAATTACCCATTCAGTTTCATTTCTTTTGAAGAACTGCGCATTTTTTTAGTTCATTTAATACTAGTTTGAAAAAGTCAATGCTGGCAATCTTGTATAACAGCGAGAAAGAGAACAATGAGATGAACCGGTTTTACGGAGAAAATCAAATCGCCTCTGGTTTCTGCGAGACACTCGTCAGTAACAACATCGGCAACCGGTGACAACTTTTCATTTCCATGGGGCTCTCATAAGACAGGTTGCTATGGCTGGGAGGTATGTAAGATGGGTAGTGGCAGCATTAACAGTACATCCTACAATATGGAAGTTTTCAAGGTTTCGATTCCTGGCCAGAGCAACATCCAGAATTATAGAAAATTAGTTAAAAAAATTAATTTTTTTAATTTTGGTTACTTCTCGTTCAACCTAATAACAGATGGTTGCAGAGTGTGAGGTGTGGAAGTTAATTCCACAAAGAGAAAATGGAAATCGGAAGGCTATAACCTAGAGGTTGGCGGTTAAAACCCTGCATTGTTTACTGCCTATGCAAAGCAATATAAAGACATATCTAGTTCAACTAAGTCACAGTTTAGGGACTGATTCGTAGACAAAGACCTTTATAGGTAAATTTGGAATACACTCAACGGACGATTTCCATATCTACTACAGAATATATACCTTAATTTCCTATGAAAGCACTTGAAGTTCTATCAAACCTTCCTGCCTTGGAGCTGTGTGGTAAGCTCAAGTAAACCACAATACTATTTGACTAAATGCAACTCCAACGAATTGCCATGCAGCGCATGCCACTTCAATCAGCTCCACTCGAAATTTCTGTAGGCTTGACTATATTCTCATCTACTCTATTCAATTCAACGTTTCAGGGAACTAGTAGGTATTAATAGTATAGGGGTGCGCTTGAGCCTTTATGTCTAAGTGCGATTAAATAAAAATACAATTATGATTAAAAATGACTATACCTTCCCATGGAGGAACCGGATATTCCAGGTGTATAACCTCAAATCATCTTCAACAAAAGCGGGATCTCTATTCTATGTTTTGTTATTTAAGTAGACTTTTTTTGCGATGGAACCTCGATCTTACCCACGGGCTGCACATTCACACGTTAGCTCGATTCCAAGCAAATGTTTGTTGGCTATCCAGCGGATACTTGATTTTAGACTAGAGTTCGTGTGCTGCTTGAACTACATGTAAAATAATGCAGGACCTCAACTCATTTCACGCTCCCTTTAAAACTTATATCTGTAAATTATTTGCCATTTTTTTAAATAAATTTAACTGATCGATTATTCGTTTACAGGTCGCTCTTGGTTGGAATACGTCAGAGACAAGTGTCTATGACTATAAATGCGGTGGTGCTTTAATCGGTCACGATTGGGTTCTAACCGCCGCACATTGCACCTCGGTTGGAGGGTGAGTTGCTTTTTTTTTTGCTCAATATTTAATAAATATATGCATATGTGTTTAATATTCTAGTCTGTATTTATCATTCCTCTTTTTCTTAGCGAAGAGCCCGCTGTAGTCCTCGCTGGTGGTGTGAATTTGACCAGTAAAATATTTCCACCAACGCCAATCGAAAAAATTATTATTCACCCAAATTATGAACATAAAATAGTTTACGATGATATTGCGCTTATCAAATTGACAGGTGTACCGTAAGTGGAAAATGAAAAAAAGAAGAAGAAAATGTAATGAATATTATTAAAAAAGATAAATACTTTATTTCCTCGCAGACACGGAGCCGAGCCAGCATGCATTGGCGATCATTTGCCTTTAATTGGACGAAATGTGACCGCTGTTGGATATGGTCACACTGTTTTTGGTAAATCTTTGTAAATAAAAAGTTTCTAAAATCATTAGTAATGGTTTTTAACTAGTTTTAAATATTTTTTGAATAATTTTTACATTTATGAAAAAAATTAATAAATACATACATATATATACTTTTTATTTATTTTTCCTTTTCATTTTTATTTTTATTTTTCGATTTATATTTATTTTTTGAAATCAAATCTTTTATTTTTTGTTTTTTTTTTATCAATTTTTTTGATTAATTTTTATAGTCATGGCTTTAAAATTTAAATTTTATTTAAAAATTTTTCTCTAGGTGGCCTACCTTCTGAGCAACTTTTAAAAGCTTATCTACTCACTATTGAGACCTCGCAATGCCAATTTCATTACAACGATGAAGACGCGATTCCCAACGGTTTAAGAGATACACATTTGTGCGCAAAAGACATGCAATTTAAAAGGGACACCTGTCAAGTAAATAACGACTTTTATTTATTTTAAAGAATTTTGAATAAAAAATATTATTTCTCTTTCTCCAAGGGCGATTCTGGCGGTCCATTGATCATAAAGAATGAAGGTTTATATAAACCAAAACCCTATGTAATCGGTGTCACCTCATTTGGTAATGGTTGCGCGACAGATGCGCCAGGTGTTTATACAAATGTGGCAAAATATTTGGATTGGATTGAACCGATTATATGGCCACATTATATACGAAGGGAAGTGGCTTAGAAATTAAAAGAAAATATTTGTGAACATTCAAGTGAGATTAATATGATAAATAACATAACTAATAAATAAAATAATTATTAAAAATATAATAAAATATAAAAAATTATATAAAAATTGCTTGAACTTTTTTATTTTATTGAAATAATTAATAATAATAATTAATATAAATTTACGACTCTTACTGTTATGAAATCATTCAATCAGAAGTCAGTCGCATTGCTTGTCTTGTGTGTTTGTTTGGTTTTAAAATTATCTTCGTTCAGGATCCCCGATGTGAGCACTGCTTGTCAGCTGTACAACAAAACAACTTATAAAATTATTTACACACATAAATTAATTGAACTCAGTGTGTATTCTCACTTTGCATCTCACACCTCCCAATATTATTGACCTAAGAAAATGTAAATAATATGTAAATGTGTTATTAATTACACAGGTATGCACGTTTTTAGACCTAGACAACCGAAGGTTGTTTCAAAATTAATTTGTGAAAAAATTTAAATCTGATTGAAATGTTGCTGAATTTGAGCAACATTCTGGTAATAAGTTTATTAAAAAGGGACCACAAAATTTTAGCTTATAAAAGCTCTGGTTCATTGGAGCGATTTACAAGCTCACCATTCAATGTACTCTGCTCTAAGCTTTAAGCTCTTATATTATAAATGACTTATGTAGCTAAGAAAGCTTACTTTGCGTGAGCGATTTCTTCTTCGGAGATGGGAAATAACAGCGTTACCGATGCAAGATTGTTCACGAGGCTAATAGCAAATGTGTTTAGGAATCACTTCATCAGTTGCATTTGAAACGTGTTGGTAATCGGTGCGGCGATTGTGAAGAATATTAATTTTTATTTAGTTTTTGATTAATAGAAGAAAACAATCGGACTAGAAATGTTAAATTTAAGATTGTTTATTTTCATTAGTGTTTTTAACATTTCGAGAGGTGCGTAAGTTTACTAGTTATACGTGTATGTACTTACATACTCACATTTGTATCTATGGATATATGTATGTATGTATGTATGTATGGAAGCCGGTTTAGAACTATATTCTGCTTAACCATTTATTAATAAAAAAAAAAATAACTGATTGGCAACAACAAACATTCCATTACAATATCAACGTTTTTTTGTGTAGTTGCAGTCTCCGCGAGAATATTTTTTCGCCCGGATCACACTTTCGATAAAAACTGCACTTTACCGAATGGTAAGCAGGGCATCTGCCGAAGCTCCACGGATTGTGGCACGGCTGTGGCTGAAGCGAGGGAGCGACCGCAAACATGTTATTTTGAAGGCAACGAACAATTTGTTTGCTGTCGTGTGCCACGACCCTCCGATTTAGGTAAGACAAATACTTAAATATTGAACATACTCATATTGCTTTGATGTTTTTTTTTTAGTAAATAATTTTTGTTTTTAATTCAGCCTGTACAGAATACAATTTTCCGCGTACAGAAGTGATCAATGGCCTAGCAACTAAACCAAGAGAATTTCCATATATGGTAAGGTAAAACACATATGTAATGAGTTAATGTAAATTCTAGCAATTGTTAAAGAGAGAAAGAGAGAAGGAGGGAGAGAGAGAAAGAGGGAGGGAGAAATCGCTGAAGGGATAGAGAGAAAGAGCTGGAGAGATAGAGGGAAGAGAGAGAGAGAGTGATAGAAAGAGAGAGAGAAAGATATAGAGAGGGAGAGATAGATATAGAGAAAAAGAGAAAGAAACAGGGTGGGTGAGAGAGAGTTAGAGAAAGAGAGAAAATAGAGAGAAAAGCAGAGGTAGAAAGAGAGAGAGAAAACAAGAGAAAGAGAGAGAAATAGAGAGAAATAGATATAGAGGGGGTGAGATAGATATAGAGAAAAAGAGAGAGAAAGAGAGAGAGAATGAGAGAGAGACAGAATGAGAGAGAGGAAGATATTGTGTACTGATTGTGCAAAGCAATATAAAGACATATCTAGTTCAACTAAGTTACAGTTTGGGGACTGACTCGTATACAAAGACTTTTAAAGGTAAATTTGGAATACTTTCAACGGACGATTTCCATACATACTACAGAATAACTACTTTAATTTCCTATGAAAGCACTTGAAGTTCTATCAAACCTTCCAGCCTTGGAGCTGTGTGGTAAGCTCAAGTGAACCACAATACTATTTGACTAAATGCAACTCAACCTCGAATGAATTACCATGCAGCGCATGCCACTTCAATCAGCTCCACTCGAAATTTCTGTAGGCTAGAGACGGCTTGACTACTAACAGAAGCTGCCTCATTTTTAATCAATTCTACGGTGATGATATATTATCATATACTCTATTCAATTTAACGTTTCAGAGAACTGTCAATAGTAGAGTGTCAATAGTAAAGTGGTGTGAACATCTTCCCACCCTTAAGGGGTTAGGGGTAGTCAGAGGCACGAAAAAATGAGAATTTTCAGTATTTTTTTTTTGCTATTAAATAATTTTATTTTACAAAAGTAGTGATATGGTATTATTAAAGAATGTTTTGACTTGAAGTCACGAAAATTTCGAAAAAAAAAAAAAAATTTTCCGAAGTTACAGCTGTCTGTGTTAACCCAGTTCCAAAAAAAAGGTCCTTGCGGTGACAATCATAAGTCCTTGGAGATTAATCTGAAATCAATCGGATAAAAAAAAATAGTTTTATAAATAAATAATCCTGGGCCTGATCGAAGGATTTTATTTTTTTTCAAAAATTAACAAAATGGCGGCCTCAGGAAAATTTTTTCTAGATTTTTGGGAAAAAATCAACAGTTAATTGGTCTTAAAAAATCGAAATTTTTCAAAAAATAAAACTCCTTCGATCAGGCCCGAGTTTATTACGTATTCTACAAGCTGTATAAATTTCATTAAAATCAACCTAGCGGTTTTCGAGTTACAGTTGTCACCAGTTCAAAAAACATAGTTTTGAGAAAAACGCGTTTAAAGTTTCACACTAGATACTAGCTACCTGCTCCCGAGCGCTTTGAAAGGCCCGAGCTCTCTTTGTTATTTGTCGAATAACTTAAAAACGAATTATCGGATTAACTTGAAATTTTCCGAGATTATTTTTAAGATATTATACTTAACGAAAATGCAAAAAAAAATTTTTTTTTTTGAAAATCCTGACTACCCCTAACCCCTTAAGGTGCTTGCTTAAAACCAACCAAAGTTAAGTTTGTCCTCGCTTGGTTTCCAACACATCTCGACATGATTTCTATAGATAGAGCCTTGATGTCTAAGTGCCATTAAATCGAAATAAAATTATGATTAAAAATGACTACACCTTCCCATGGAGGAACCGGACATTCCAGGTGTATAACCTCAAATCATCTTCATCAAAAGCGGGATCTCTATCTATCTACGTTTTGTCATTTAAGTAGATTTTTTATGCGATGGATCCTCGAACCTACCCACGGGCTGCACATTCACACGTTAGCTCGATTCCAAGCAAATGTTTGTTGGCTACTCAGTGGACGCTTGGTTTTAGACGAGAAGTCGTGTGCTGCTTGAACTACATGTAAAATAGTGCAGGACCTCAACTCATTCCACGCTCCCATTAAAACTTAGATCTGTAAATTATTTGCCCATTTTTTAAATAAATTTAACTGATCGATTATTCGTTTACAGGTCGCTCTTGGTTGGAATACGTCAGAGACAAGTGTCTATGACTATAAATGTGGTGGTGCTTTAATCGGTCACGATTGGGTTCTAACCGCCGCACATTGCACCTCAGTTGGAGAGTGAGTTGTTTTTTTGTTTTTTGCTCAATATTTAATAAATATATGCAAGTATGTATAATATTCTAATTTGTATTTATCATTCCTCTTTTTCTTAGCGAAGAGCCCGCTGTAGTGCTCGCTGGTGGTGTGAATTTGACCAGTAAAAGATTTCCACCAACGCCCATCGAAAAAATTATTATTCACCCAAATTATGAACATAAAATAGTTTACGATGATATTGCGCTTATCAAATTGACAGGTGTACCGTAAGTGGAAAATGAAAAGAGAAAAAAAAATGTAATGAATATTATTAAAAAAGATAAATACTTTATTTCCTAGCAGAGACGAAGCCGAGCCAGCATGCATTGGCGATCGTTTGCCTTTAATTGGACGAAATGTGACCGCTGTTGGATATGGTGACACTGTTTTTGGTAAATCTTTGGAAATAAAAAGTTTCTAAAATCATTAATAATGGTTTTTAAATAGTTTTAAATAATTTTTACATTTATGAAAAAATTTAATATATACATACATATATATAATTTTTATTTAATTTTCCTTTTCATTTTTATTTTTATTTTTCGATTTATATTTATTTTTTGAAA
This sequence comes from Ceratitis rosa, assembly GCA_037013455.1. Classification (NCBI taxonomy): domain Eukaryota; kingdom Metazoa; phylum Arthropoda; class Insecta; order Diptera; family Tephritidae; genus Ceratitis; species Ceratitis rosa. The sequence continues at coordinate 19,025,590 of JAWMAG010000006.1, forward strand.
TCAAATTTTTTATTTTTTGTTTTTTTTTTATCAATTTTTTTGATTAATTTTTATAGTCATGGCTTTAAAATTTAAATTTTATTTAAAAATCTTTCTCCAGGTGGCCTACCTTCTGAGCAACTTTTAAAAGCTTATCTACTCACTATTGAGACCTCGCAATGCCAATTTCATTACAACGATGAGGACGCGATTCCCAACGGTTTAAGAGATACACATTTGTGCGCAAAAGACATGCAATTTAAAAGAGACACCTGCCAAGTAAATAACGACATTTATTTCTATTTTTAATGAATATTAAATAAAAAAATTGTATTTTTACTCTCTTCCTCCAAGGGCGATTCTGGCGGCCCATTGATCATAAAGAATGAAGGTTTATATAAACCAGAACCCTATGTAATCGGTGTCACCTCATTTGGTAATGGTTGCGCGACAGATGCGCCAGGTGTTTATACAAATGTGGCAAAATATTTGGATTGGATTGAACCGATTATATGGCCACAATATATACGAAGGGAAGTGGCTTAGAAATTAAAAGAAAATATTTGCGAACATTCAAGTGAGATTAATATAATAAATAACATTACTATTATTAAAAATATAATAAAATATAAAAAATTATATAAAAATTGCTTGAACTTTCTTATTTTATTGAAATAATTAATAATAATAATTAATATAAATTTACGATTCTTACTATTATGAAAGCATTCAATCAGAAGTCAGTCGCAGTGCTTGTCTTGTGTGTTTGTTCGGTTTTAAAATTATCTTCGTTCAGGATCCCCGATGTGAGCACTGCTTGTCAGCTGTACAACAAAACAGCTTATAATATTATTTACACACATAAATTAATTGAACTCGGTATGTAGGTATGCATATTCTCACTTTGCATCTCACACCTCCCAATATTATTGACCTAAGAAAATGTAAATAATATGTAAATGTGTTATTAATTACACAAGTATACACGCATTTAGACCTAGACAACTGAAGGTTGTTTCTAAGTTAATTTGTGAAAAAATTTAAATCTGATTGAAATGTTGCTGAATTTGAGCAACATCCCGGCAATATGTTTATTAAAAAGGGACCACAAAATTGGAGCGATATACAAGTTCTTAATTCAATGTACTCTGCTCTAAGCTTTAAGCTCTTATATTACAAATGACTTATGTATGTAGCTAAGAAAGCTTACTTTGCGTGAGCGATTTCTTCTTCGGAGATGGGAAATAACAGCGTTACCGATGCAAGATTGTTCACGAGGCTAATAGCAAATGTGTTTAGGAATCACTTCATCAGTTGCATTTGAAACGTGTTGGTAAATAGTGTGGTGATTGTGAAGAATATCAATTTTTACTTAGTGTCTGATTAATAGAAGAAAACAATCGGACTGGAAATGTTAAATTTAAGATTCTTTATTTTCATTAGTGCTTTTGACATTTCGAGAGGTGCGTAAGTATACTAGTTATACGTATATGTACTTACATACTTACATTTGTATGTATGTATGTATGTATGGAAGCCGGTTTAGAACTTTATTCTGCTTAACCATTTATTATTAAAAAAAAAATAACTGATTGGCAACAACAAACATTCCATTACAATATCAACATTTTTTGGTGTAGTTGCAGTCTCAGCGAGAATATTTTTTCGCCCGGATCACACTTTCGATAAAAACTGCACTTTACCGAATGGTAAGCAGGGCATCTGCCGAAGCTCCATGGATTGTGGCATGGCTGTGGCTGAAGCGAGTGAGCGACCGAAAACATGTTATTTTGAAGGCAACGAACAATTTGTTTGCTGTCGTGTGCCACGACCCTCCGATTTAGGTAAGACAAATACTTAAATATTGAACATACTCATATTGCTTTGATGTTTTTTTTTAGTAAATAATGTTTAATATATATTTGTTTTTAATTCAGCCTGTACAGAATACAATTTTCCGCGTACAGAAGTGATCAATGGCCTAGCAACTAAACCAAGAGAATTTCCATATATGGTAAGGTAAAACACATATGTAATGAGTTAAGGGGCACACCCAGTGTAATAGCCTAGAAAAAAGGTGATTTTTGGGAATTTTTATTTAAAAAAATACTTTATCAATTATTTCAAAATTTTAAGAATATATTTATACATGTTTCAAGAATATACAGTAAAATTTTTGAAGAAAAAAATTAAATATTTTTTAAGTTATAGTCGATCTCCAACGTCGCGAAAAAAAAGGTCCTTCACTGCTGCAGTGATTCCGGCCTTCTCCGTGGATGGAATCTAAAAAAAAAAAATTCTCGTTAAACTAGATAATATTGTCTGTACAATGACCTAAGATAAAAAAAAATAATAAAAAATTGACAATATGGCGGCGTTTTAAAAAAAATTGTCGAATTTTACCCAAAATTTTGGTCGATTTTGGCCCGCCAAAATTCGATTTTTTGATCAAATGAAAAATCGATAGGTCATTGTACGGAGAACTATATATAAAACTTGGAAAAAAAATCGATAGTGATCGGATCATTTGTTTTTGAGTAATCACTGCAGCAAATTCGGAAAATGCTGTTTCGAGAAAAACGCGTTTCAGGTACGTCTCGTAGCTGATTAGACTCTCTAGCTGCCGAGCGGCTGCTCTTTAAATTGCTATAACTCAAAAAATATTTGAGATATCGATTTGAAATTTTAATATATTATTTTTAAAGGTGTAATCTACGAAAATAGGAAAAAAAAAATCGATTTTTTTGAAATATCACACTGGGTGTGCCCCTTAATGTAAATTCTAGCAATTGTTAAAGAGAGAAAGAGAGAAGGAGGGAGAGAGAGAAAGAGGGAGGGAGAAATATCTGAAGGGATAGAGAGAAAGAGCTGGAGAGATAGAGGGAAGAGAGAGAGAGAGTGATAGAAAGAGAGAGAGAGAGATATATAGAGAGGGAGAGATAGATATAGAGAAAAAGAGAAAGAAACAGGGTGGGTGAGAGAGAGAAAGGGGGGGGGGAAGAGAGAGTTAGAGAAAGAGAGAAAATAGAGAGAAAGGCAGAGGTAGAAAGAGAGAGAGAAAGAGAGAGAGAAAAAGAGAGAAATAGAGAGAGAGAGATATAGAGGGGGTGAGATAGATATAGAGAAAAAGAGAGAGAAAGAGAGAGAATGAGAGAGAGGAAGATACTGTGTACTGATTGTGCAAAGCAATATAAAGACATAAATAGTTCCACTAAGTTACAGTTTGGGGACTGACTCGTATACAAAGACTTTTAAAGGTAAATTTGGAATACATTCAACGGACGATTTCCATATCTACTACAGAATAATTACTTTAATTTCCTATGAAAGCACTTGAAGTTCTATCAAACCTTCCAGCCTTGGGGCTGTGTGGTAAGCTCAAGTGAACCACAATACTACTTAACTAAATGCAACTCGACCTCGAAGGAATTGCCGTACAGCGCATGTCACTTCAATCAGCTCCACTCGAAATTTCTGTAGGCTAGAGACGGCTTGACTACTAACAGAAGCTGCCTCATTTTTAATCAATTCTACGTTTATGATATATTATCGTATACTCTATTCAATTCAACGTTTCAGGGAACTAGTAGGTGTCAATAGTAAAGTGGTGTGAACATCTCTCCACCCTTGGTAAGGTGCTTGCTTAAAACCAACGATAGAAAGCTAAGTTTGTCCTTTCTTGGTTTCCAACACATCTCGACATGATTTCTATAGATAGAGCCCTTATGGCTAAGTGCCATTAAATCGAAATAAAATTATGATTAAAAATGACTACACCTTCCCATGGAGGAACCGGGCATTCCAGGTGTATAACCTCAAATCGTCTTCATGAAAAGGGGGATATCTGTTCTATGTTTTGTTATTTAAGTAGACTTTTTATGCGATGAATTCTCGAGCCTTCTCATCTTAGCTAGCATCCAAGCAAATGTTTGTTGGCTACCCAGTGGATACTTGATTTTAGACTAGAGTTCGTGTGCTGCTTGAACTACATGTAAAATAGTGCAGGACTTCAACTCATTCCATGCTCTCTTTAAAATTTAGATCTGTAAATTATTTGCCAATTTTTTAAATAAATTTAACTGATCGATTATTCATTTACAGGTCGCTCTTGGTTGGAATACGTCAGAGACAAGTGTATATGACTATAAATGCGGTGGTGCTTTAATCGGTCACGATTGGGTTCTAACCGCCGCACATTGCACCTCAGTTGGAGGGTGAGTTGTTTTTTTGTTTTTTGCTCAATATTTAATAAATATATGCAAGTATGTATAATATTCTAATTTGTATTTATCATTCCTCTTTTTCTTAGCGAAGAGCCCGCTGTAGTGCTCGCTGGTGGTGTGAATTTGACCAGTAAAAGATTTCCACCAACGCCCATCGAAAAAATTATTATTCACCCAAATTATGAACATAAAATAGTTTACGATGATATTGCGCTTATCAAATTGACAGGTGTACCGTAAGTGGAAAATGAAAAAAAAAGAAGAAGAAAATGTAATAAATATTTTTAAAAAAGATAAATACTTTATTTCTTCGCAGACACGAAGCCGAGCCAGCGTGCATTGGCGATCATTTGCCTTTAATTGGACGAAATGTGACCGCTGTTGGATATGGTCACACTGTTTTTGGTAAATCTTTGGAAATAAAAAGTTTCTAAAATCATTAATAATGGTTTTTAAATAGTTTTAAATATTTTTTGAATAATTTTTACATTTATGAAAAAAATTAATATATACATACATATATATACCTTTTATTTATTTTTCCTTTTCATTTTTATTTTTATTTTTCGATTTATATTTATTTTTTGAAATCAAATTTTTTATTTTTTGTTTTTTTTTTTTATCAGTTTTTTTTAATTAATTTTTATAGTCATTTATTTAGTTTATGGTATTTAAAAATCTTTCTCCAGGTGGCCTACCTTCTGAGCAACTTTTAAAAGCTTACCTACTCACTGTTGAGACCGCGCAATGCCAATTTCATTACAACGATGAAGACGCGATTCCCAACGGTTTAAGAGATACACATTTGTGCGCAAAAGACATGCAATTTAAAAGGGACACCTGTCAAGTAAATAACGACTTTTATTTATTTTAAAGAATTTTGAATAAAAAATATTATTTCTCTTTCTCCAAGGGCGATTCTGGCGGCCCATTGATCATAAAGAATGAAGGTTTATATAAACCAGAACCCTATGTAATCGGTGTCACCTCATTTGGTAATGGTTGCGCGACAGATGCGCCAGGTGTTTATACAAATGTGGCAAAATATTTGGATTGGATTGAACCGATTATATGGCCACATTATATACGAAGGGAAGTGGCTTAGAAATTAAAAGAAAATATTTGTGAACATTCAAGCGAGATTAATATGATTAATAACATAACTAATAAATTAATTAATTACAAATTATTAAAAATATAATTAAATATAAAGAAATATATATTTATATATTTTATTGAAATAATTTTGATTGTCATTATTGATTGTCATTAAATAATGAAAATAATAATTAATATAAAATTACGACTCTTACTGTTATGAAAGCATACAATCAGAAGCCAGTCGCATTGCTTGTGTTGTGTGTGTGTTTGGTTTTAAAATTATCATTGTTCTTGTACATCCCCGACGTGAGCACTGCTTGTCAGCTGTACGACAAAACAATTTGTAAAATTATTTATACACATAAATTAAGTGATCTCAGTATGTAGGTATGCATATTCTCACTTTACATCTCATACCTCCCAATATTATTGACCTAAGAAAATGTAAATAATATGTAAATGTGTTATTAATTACACAAGTATACACCGAAGTTTTTTCTAAGTTAATTTGTGACGCTAAATCTGTATCTTCAATACGTGCCTTCCAGATTGTTTCTAGTTTTAATTTTTTATGATTCTCTTAAATTAAGAGTAACTTTTTCAAAGTATAAGTAACAAATCAGAAACGATGAATTGAGTATTTTATATTGCTTGGGATCTACTTTACGTATAAGACAGCAGCCAGTAGTCGGTCATCTTGCGTTCATCCCAAAATTCTTGACATCGTGATTTTTTTGGCTCTAACGTATATTAAAAAAATTACTCTGAGCAAGAAATTGTTATTTTGAGCACTATTTTAAATTGAACTTGGCAAATTTGTTTGTAATTTTTCTGGAACTAACCAGGTAGCGGAAATTATTGGTTATGCATTACAATTTACATGAATTAATTCCAGTTATTTTAGTTTAATATTATGTGTGTCATCATATTTCCTGCTTTATCTAAGAAGAAAATATAAAAATATATAAATATCAGATCTGGCATCAAAAATTAAAGGAAATTAATTTTAAATTCTTTACTGTAAATGTGGTCGTTTCTTAGCAGGAAGTGCCAATAACGACGATTGTGTTTCTGACATAAATAAACCGTAGATCTCTTCAAAAACATTAAAAACTCATTCGAAAATTCAGCCGAAAATCTTTTCAGTGGTTATAGAAGTAAAAATGAAATGCAAGTATTTTATATCAAACGAGACAAAACGAAGTACATACCTATATAAATATTCACATCTATGTATTGTATGTACATACTTTTAATTGCAAAATTAAGAAAACGAGTTTATATATGTATATTTAAGCATTTCTCAAAAAAAAATAAATTAAAATTTATTTACATAACTTGACAGTTTTTTGATGTTAAGGCGAAGGCTATGTATTTTTCATTAAACAATCGCATACTAACGATCATCGTCAACTTAGCTTAATATGTATTATTATTATGAGAAGCCTTTCACTTTATGTAAAAAAAAACACTCGGAGGTAACCACAATTGGAAATTTAACTTAATATTTTTTCATAATTGTTTTTTCATTTAAATTAATTTTCTAAAATTTTGGTCTTTTGTCGGGCCAGTACTCGAATTCAGGACCTTCCGCATGGTAGTGCGTACCGCTAACATCTCGGCTATTGCTGCCACCAATAATAGTAAGATTACTACTATATTTAATATTTTCCATTTTAGACTTTTCTCCAGCCGCTTCGTATCCATTTCATTTAAAAAATTTATGTTTTCACAGAGATGGCAACTATATTTAAAAAAAAATTTGAACTATCACAGCTGTGGAATCTCTTAATAATGATTACAAGCATTGTTTTATTATTATTATTATTATTTCTCTTGGATATACACGTACTGCATATTTGATGAGGACATCAGTGCGATAATGGCAAAGCTGCCTTAAATTTCTTACTGGGTTTTAGTAAGCACCACTACATTGATAAAATAGCTGAAACGCATACCTACGCAATTGTGGCATGCAAGCTCATATGTGGACACACGTACACTGTACGTGTGAGCTTTTAGTGTTACCACTTAGTTAGCACCCACATTCAATAAAATCAGGATTGGTGTCTGAAATTTTAAAGTATCCTGCAAGCTTTTGCTTTTGGCAAACTTTAAGCGCAAACTTTTAAGAGCACTTAGAGTAGCCTTTTATATTTCCGGTGTGCTGCAACTTTATCGTAAAGTTTGACAATTTTCGATGTTATACATACACATAATGTTTTGACATACAAATAAGCTCTATTTGTGTTGTTTATAGTGACTAAGAACATTCATGACGGCCAAAAAATTTAATTAAATCAAGAACCTTCCATGCTGGGCGCAAACTGATAATACAATAATAATAAAATAATACTTATACTGTCATGTTTGCATAAAATATTTGAAAGTAGTAAAGGGTGGTTAAATTTTCAAGGGCCGATGTTGATTTTGAATAAAACACAAACTATTTAGGAAATTATTGAAGTTTTATTTTATTATGATATATTGGTATTACTCAATTATGTATGTAACAAAATATCGGCCAAATGAGCGCCGCGACCTCGGCGGCACACCTCCATACGATGGTCCAAATTTTCGATGACGCTGAGGCATAATGGATTTTCTATGCCGTTAATGTGCCGAATTATCTCATCCTTTAGCTCTTGAATTGTTGCTGGCTTATCGACGTACACCTTTTCTTTCAAATAACCCCAGAGAAAAAAGTCCAACGGTGTCAAATCACATGATCTTGGGGGCCAATTGACATCGCCATTACGTGAGATAACACGGCCATTGAATTTGTTGCGCAAAAGAGCCATTGTTTCGTTAGCTGTGTGGCAAGTGGCACCGTCCTGCTGAAACCACATATCGTCCACATCCATATCTTCCAATTGTGGCCATAAAAAATTCGTTATCATCTCACGATAGCGAACACCATTCACAGTAACTGCCTGACCGGCCTCATTTTGGAAAAAATACGGCCCGATGATGCCGCCAGCCCATAAACCGCACCAAACAGTCACTCTTTGTGGGTGCATTGGTTTTTCGACAATCACTCTTGGATTCTCATTCGCCCAAATGTGGCAATTCTGTTTATTGACGAATCCACTGAGGTGAAAATGTGCCTCATCACTGAAGATGATTTTCTTCGAAAATTTTCATAATAAGTCTGGATAACTTTAACACCTTGTTGGATTGTGTATTTCTCCATGGTTCAAATTGAGTAAGTCTGAAATAGAGAAATGTCAAATTAAATTCGGAAAAAAACTTGGCGTTTAGGTGTGGTTCACATTCAACATCGGCCCTTACAATTTAACCACCCTTTATATTTAAATAAAAATGGCAAGTCTTTTCCTTTTAAATTTAATATAAGAGAGCAATTGGTATTATTTAAAAGAAATTTAATTTAATGAATTATACAATTATATAATAAATATAATATTATAATCATTATTAAGAGACTTCACAGTTGTGATTGCTGAAAATTTTTAAAATATAGTTGCCATCTCTTTGAAAGCATAAATTTTATAAATTAAATTGATAAATGAAATATTTCAACATCGGTGTTAAACTGAAAAGAGGCAGGCTTATGGTGATCGAATTTTTTACGAAGGATTAAAGCATATTTAATTTTTTTTAAGATAAATTATATGTCACTATACCAAGCATTAGATACAATAGATGTAAGTGAGGTCATGTGTGCAAGATTTTTGGGAAGCGCTGCCAAGTTTCGTATGAAAAGGTCTTTTTTTGGAGGTGTGGCTTTCAATGAGGTAATACTTTCTTCAGAGTTAGTCTTTTGGAATTACTTGGTTTGGTTTCTCTTTTCATAATGATTTAGTTAATTTTCCAATTGTGGTAGCCTCCCAGTATTTTTCTTTTCTTCGGTTAAGAAATTTGAATTAAAATACTAAAATAAATAAATGAAAAAATACCCTTTTAATAGGGCTTGAATTTTTTGCTTAAAAAATGGGCAACTCTGAGCATCGTAAGCTGATAACGCATATTGATTTAGCCCATAAATATAAGATTATATTTACATAGGTATTTATATAAGCCGTATTTTTATTTTTTGTTTATAAAAAATACTATTTATTAAATGGTGTCAGTGTTACTCTATTCTTATCAGATTTGACTTTTTGTATTCATAGCGCTTTCGTTTTCAGAAAAAGAATTTTTAGTCTCGGCGTAATTGTGTCAACAAATAGTAACAGTTAAATTTAAGTCTTAGATTATTTGAAGAAATTTGAAAACAAAAAAATGTTATACGCGTGCCTCTTATTGTTGTCGGCTTCCATATTTATAAAAGGTGACTACAATTTTTAAATAAATATTATTATTATTTAAAATTCTACCAAAGAGTAATTCCGTTCCAGCACAGATGCCAGACCGCATCATATTTCCCGATACTGATGATTTTGAAACTTTGCTTTGGGCTTTGAAACAATGTTGCCAGATTTTTATGAATTCAAATGTGGAGGAGTTCTGATCGCACCGAATTTTGTATTAACAGCAGCACATTGCGCGCGTGTTGGAGGGTAAGTTCTGTTGTTGTGCAGAAGTTTTAGAATTAGAAGAAGTCTCATTTACTTTACTTTACAATTAACTGCTCAATCTAAAACACCGTCCGCTCTTCACCAGCTCAAATAAGTTATTTTTACTTTCATTTAATCCGCTCCAAATAAATGCCATTGAGATTATTCGCTCTACTGAGCTTAAAATCTCGGAATAATCTTGGATAGCAAGCTTAGCTGATGAAAAAGCACTACAGGTACAATAAGGAAAGCTATAACTGCTCTATAGACTTCCAAAGGAGTCGTTGACAAAAAGGTAGTCAGTGAATAATATAATGCACACAGCGGTAGTCCTACCCATTCTTTTCTACGTGTCACAGTTTGGTGGCCAGCACTTGATAAATATATCACTTTTAATAGCAAGCTGGACGGAGTTCAGCGGTGAGCAGCCACTCTTTTAACGGGAGCTCTTCCATAAACTTCCCTCAGATATTTACGGCAAACTTCAAACGTGTTGCAACGCGGTTGGACCGAACTCAACTCAGCCTTGCAGAGACCGAAACAGAGGTTATGCCTCGCTACTATCATACTATGTTCCACACAAATTGCGGAAGAGGTGGGCTACATTAGATCAAATTTCTGTTTTGGTTAACCCTTCTCAACAACGATTCATAGAGGAGCGAATATGAAAATCTTAATGAGAGAGGTTAGAGAGTTGTAATCAGCTTTACCGAGCGCTTAAAACTCAATGACAGTATAAGATATGAGATCCAATAGTCATCATTCTCATTAAGTAGGAGGATGAGGCTATTGGATCACTGCAACGTCTTTCGAGCGGAACTTACTGCAATCACCGAAACCATGAATGACTGATTAAATCTACGATGAGTAATGAATGTATGTATGTACCTATATACACTGACAGCCAAGCTGGAATCAGATTTCTGCAATGCAAAGTTTACTAAGTGAAAAGTGACATTAAATGTAGAAAAGTCTGTCGAACACTATGATACATGTCTAGAAAAAATACTTTTTCCACTGTATCGCCGATCTAATCTCAGCAAGCATTAAAAATCTTCCAGCTTTTTTTAGGCATAGATGAAATTTTAGCAGCGGATACGACAGACCTGCGGAGTGGGGAGACCAGTGAAGGCGTTACCTGTTCCTAATTCCGTGTTCTGCCAGTTCCATCCATCTATGGTCATTTGATAGGCCAGAATGCCAAACATCATGGTGCGCATTAAAGTCGTGCAAAACCAAACAGTTTCGCATCTCATTATATTATTATATAATATTATATTTCGAGCCCTGACTAGGGTAGTATACCTGCGGTCGATGTCGCTGTCTATAAGACGATACTACACAGCTTTGTATGAGATTAGCGTTAAGCCTCCTCCATGGTCTCGTCCGCGATCCTTGCGAATGGTTTTGTGTCATGGCGGTCAACTTTGTCTCTTGGATCGCAGCTATATACAGGTGCTCTCGGCTCATAAAGTCGACTATCTCGTAGATTTTTCCCTGGAGTCCGTTGCTGTTTAATTAAAGTAGTCTTGTTTGTCACGGGGGAATGCTCGTAATACCTGGGTAAAGGAGAGATGTGTGGGTCTGGTGTGTTGTTGCTGCAACACCCGCTATATTGGGCGACACACGTTGTTGTTGGTTGGCGGTGGTGTGCATGGGGCAAAGTACACATCACTCCACTCATGGGTAGTCCCGCAAGGAAGGAGGAGGTGGAGCTAGATGTGGGTGGGGGTATGTAGAATGGAAGTTATGCAACATAATGCGTGCACCACTCCCCTTTTGTTTTAAGGCCTGAGAAGTACTTAAGATGACTCCAACCATGGCACTGGTTGCATCTAACCGAAATGAAGGAATGGTAGACTCATTTGTGGCAAAAAAACCGAGTCAACTCCGTTGCGTGGAACTGGCTATCGTGACTGTAATAAAAGAGGAGCCTGAATCGAAGTTAACAAGTTACGAAATTAATCAAGAATTTTTTATCAATTTCGTTTTTGCAAAATTTTTTTTACTCAGGGCTTTTGTATTTCAGCGCCACACCTTCAGTGGTCTTACCCGGCGGTGGCAGTCTGACGAATTATTCGGTAAAGAAACACAACATCTCAGACGTTTTAATACATCCAGGATATAAATCTAAGGAGGCCTACAATGACATCGCTCTGCTTAAATTAAAAGAGCCCATAAGGTAAACTGGAATTTTAATTTTTTACGTTTTAAGATTTTATATTTTATTTTACAAACGTAGACAATTTCAACCGGCTTGCGTTGGCGAAAACACCTTATTGGATAATGAGAATATCGCAGCTATAGGTTATGGTCATACACTATTTGGTAAGAAAGAGAGATAGAGAGAGAGATAGAGAGAGAGAAAGAGAGAGGGAGAGGGAGAGAGAGAGAGAGAGAGAGGGAGAGGGAAAGAGAGAGAGAGAGAGAGGGAGAGGGAGAGGGAAAGAGAGAGATAAAAACAAAAAGAAGAATTAAAAAAAAAATATAAAATATCGGTTACATATTTTTTTCTTTCATCCAGGCGGCCGATCTTCTGATGACCTATTGAAAGCTTATCTACTTGTAGTGAGCAATAAGGAGTGCCAAAAACATTATAATGATGCCACTGAGTTCCCGAGAGGTCTAACGAATGCACAGCTATGCGCAGAAGATCGACAATTTGGGCGTGACACTTGTCAGGTGAGAACAGAAATAAATTTATGTCAAAATGTCAAACAAATTTCAAAAATTCCACTATTTTACATAGGGTGACTCTGGCGGACCACTGATATTGCACAGCGCCTTCGTACCCTACGTTGTTGGCATAACATCCTTCGGATTGGGTTGTGCCACAGGCACGCCGGGCGTTTATACGAGAGTATCAATGTTTCTCGATTGGATTGAGCCAATAGTGTGGCCAAAATCATAAAATAAATAACGAATTAATTAAGATATATGTATGTTTAAAAAAAAAAAAGATATACAAAATGAGATACATATAAAAAGGACTTGTTTTTATAAATATTTCTGTAATTTTGTACTCTACTGCCTTGGCATACACATAAAGATGATTTCATCAAGCACAATACATATAAAATTACTGCTTATTTTAAACCTTTAATTACTATATAGTCTATACACTATATACTAAAATCCTCTTCAGTGCCCATAATTGTCCCAGACCGTGTGCTCAATCCAATCTAGAAATGAGTAGATACGTGTGTAGACCCCTGGGTTTTGGCTGCGGCAGAGCAAACCAAAAGAGGTGATGCCAATCAAATGGTAATGTATGCGGTTCCTGCGCCGTTTACCTCTGATATTGTATTGCAACGGACCGCCGGAGTCGCCCTGCAGGAGAACAGTAAAAAAATGTTAGAAATTCATACACTTAAAAATATTCTCGCTCTCACCTGACAAGTGTCGCGTTGCATTACAAAATCCTGCGCACAAACTTGACTCTCAATTATGCCACGTGGCACTTCATCCAACTGTGGTAGCCGCCGATTGCAGGCATCGTTAGCAACGATTGTCAAATTGAAGTCGGTGAGTCGTTGTGTGGGTGCGCGTGCAAATGAGGTGGCGCCATAACCCATTGCGAAGGCTGTGGCTAGCGGCAGATCGGACTGTGTCCACAATCTTATGGGACGCACGAATTCCGTGAATCTGTTGAGGGAAATAAAATAAATTCAGCAAATATTAGAAATCGCATATGTGGATTTTGACTTACTCCACGCTCCCATTTAGCAGCAATAAGGCTATGTCATTGTAGTAGGTCACCCCATCATAACGTGGATGTGTGTAAATGCTGCTTATGCCAAATATTTGTGGTCCTGGATTATCCTTATTCACCATCAAATTTGTATCACCAATACGCGCTATTGTGGGTACTTCGCTGGAAAAGAAGAGAAAAATATGATTAGATGGAGGCAAGGATTGGCTTTGTATGAAGACGTGTAAATTCCAATTGGTTCAAGAACTGAAGCCTAATGTTCATCCGCTGCGATTTCTCTTTGCTCTTCGACAATCTTTTCTACACGAGAATCCCAAACAGATACGAGTGGGAAACCACCAACGCCCTCGATCAGGCAGCCATAGCCATCTTCACAGACGGCTCGAAGCTTGATGGAAAAGTGGGCTGCGGAATTTATTCTCTCTTGCTCTCATTAAACATGAGCACGAGACTACCAGACTACTGCAGCGTTTTCCAGGCGGAACTCTTTGCAATTATGGTATAACGTCAAAAGTAGCCATAAAATGTAGGAACTTTTATAACAAACTCTCAACTATACATAGGTATATAGTACTGCCGTTACTTGGGTACCCGGATACAGAGACATCCCAGGCAGTTGCATGGCAGTCGAACCAGCGAGGGAAGGAACTCTTCTACCCACGATAAATCATGCACACGATGCTGGTTACCTCTGTCCACGGTAAAGTACCTACTTAAACTGGCCTTTACAAGGTATGCTGACTCAAGATGCTTGAATGAGATCACGTACAACGTGACCAGGCTGAAGTTGGACACGAAAAAATCAAATAAAATCAAATAACATTATGACTGGCATAATAACTGGGCACTGTTTAATGGGGCTTCACGGGAAAGGAATGGCCTATCACTCTAATAAAATTTGTCGCAGCTGTAGGAACGAAGAAGACGAGGAGGCCATAGAGCACTATCTCTGCCACTGTTCAGCTTTGACATCTGCGCGACACAAATTCCTTGGAAAACATTTCTTCGACTGTCTCGCTGAGTTAGCCTAAGCGAATATTGGAAATCTCGTTGACTTTATAAGGCACACGAAATGGTACGATCATTTGAAAAGGTGAAGACAGGTGCGCTGGTAGTGACCAGCTCAACTCATGGGCTGAGGATCGCTTCAGATGAAAGTCATTTTCAACGCGATGTCTACGTTTACAAGCAGATCTGCCGCTTTTGGGACTTATAAAACCAATACACAGCCATGGAAAAGATAATGCATTCTCAACAAGTGACGTAGGGTACCACATGTAGACCGATGGCAGCATTGGTCCGTTCCTCGGCAAAAACGAGGGAGGAGCTGCCTATACCGTACCATGATCGGATGTTTAGAGTTTATTTGTTTCTAAATGTTGAAGAAAATCTTTTGAGTATTGTCTTCGAATATCGCATCATTAGCCGAAACGGCGATGTAGCTACATATGTCGCCCATTGTGGGGAAGGTTGAGTAGAAGTAGTTGATCCAAATGGATTCCATGTATACAAATAAGACACATCCTTTATGATGCCACAAAGGGTAAAAATACCATTTTGAGAATCGCTTAGTACATGCCACGAAGCGCTAAGTCAACTTCTTTTGTTAGGTAAACTTGTATGATTCGAGAATTTTCTATCTCACCCCAACAAACTTAGTATAGCTTACAAGAAAGTGCATAAATGACTTAATATCTTCTTCCAGATAACAATAAAAGTGAGCACCTTGCTCATCAGCATTTCTATGCCCTGAGACCCATATGATTTTGATTCTGAAATAAGTCGACCGCAAGGACTGTGATGACAAGTATTGCCTACCACGAGCCGAAGACCAAGGTATCCGATTGGCTAACTGAGTAAATGATGGGCTGTCTCACTGAAATTATCTCCAGAAGCAATTTTCGTTTGACGTTGCTGTATGTGATCCGTTTTTCATCACCGGTCGCCATCCGCTTCAGAAATGTGTCGATTTTATTACGATACAGCAACGATTCGCAGATAGAAATTTGGTTCGTGCGATTTTTTCTCGTTAACCCATGTTGGCACTCATACATCGAGCTTTTTTTGTGTACCCAGGTTCTAGAGTTCTCTCCAATGTCTTTTCTGCTCGCAAGACAATCAGACTCGACGATTTCCATTATTTCATCAACATTTTCGACTATACCTTGGATCATCTTTTACGTCAAAATTACCGGAACGAAAACGGCGAAACCAAAACTGTGCATGATAGACTGTCACAGTATCAGAACCAGTAATACTGGCCGTTATTGTTTAAGCTGCCTGACTGGCTTTTATGTCTTTATGGAAGAACAATTTTGAGCATTTTCTATTTGCTGGTGTCCATCTCCGACATTTGGTCAAACTTTACGGAGTAAGGTGTTCAACATCTCCTGTTATGGTTTTAGTTAAAATATCATCTTTCTATCACAATCGGGCATAATCCAACCGCACTTATAGAACGCGAGATACAAATCACCAAAGCCATCTATTGCAATGGATTACTTTTTACAAGGGTATATTATATGTATTTATATTTTTATTCCTTTCACTAATTATTATGAAATTAGGTAATAATTTATGTGTGTATGTAACTGTATGCATATGTATATTTTGTATTTACCTCGTTATATTTGTACAATGTGCTGCTGTTATAACGAAATGTTCACTTATTAAACTTCCACCGCATTTATAATCGTAAGTTTTGTCGTCTCTCTCAAAACCCAGCGCTGTCTGTGAGAAATAAAAATAATGCAAAATTAAATGGAAAATCAATACATATTGAAATATTATTAAACAAAATCAGTCATTTTGAGAATTTTGTAATAAAACAATTGTATAATTTTCAACACTAAATAGGTTAATTAGGTTAAAAAATATTATAAGCAAGCACAAGTGTACATACTCGTATGATGTACAAACATACATACTTTCATGCGTAAACGAAACAAATGTATACAATTTTTTTTTGTTTTTTTTACTTTTTTCATGCATCATGTATATATGTGTGTAATTAAAAATGTAAATTCAAAACAATTTGGTCACAAAATTATTGAAATAATTATGACCTTTCACCGAAAATGATCAAAAATTGATTAAAAATTCATATATTACGTTATTAATGTAAATTAAAGGCTAAAAAAATATTGAAATTATTTTATTATATTTTTAAAATTGTTTGTTTACTAAAAAAAGTATTTTTGTGTTAATTTCAGTTAAATTTTTTTGTTCTTCCAATTAATTATAATATTTAAACACCTTCAAGAATATTTATAATATTTAAATTTTTTGCAATAATTTGTATACATTAGCTAATATATGGCCCGCGGTTTAATTTAATTTATTTTTAATTTTAATCAGCTACATATTGATCACTATTATCTAACACCTTTTGGCAATTTTGGTGTAGCTTCTTATTGTAATTCCATTAGTGTGGAGCTTATGTGGTTGGATCGGCGAAGAACTTAACCAAATGACCAATTTTTAGTTTAAAGGTAGTTTTTCAAAGATCGTTCCAAATGGTGGTCAGTTGTTGTAAGGTTCGAGCTATATGGTGAGTGTAAAGCTTCCCAACCAAGCTCTGTCAATTTTTTTCTGGTCAGCAAATTTGTAAGAGTATGTGGTGTGCCGTTGTCATAATGAAACCTTTCACTTTGACCCATTTTTTTACAGAGCTTCTTGTAATTGTTGGCATAGGAGCTCAGAATTGATGGTTTCACAAATCATATTGGATAATTCCGTTTCAATCTCACTATACACTCAGCATCACCTTGTTTATCGTCCATTGATGGCCATATTTTTTTCGATTTTTGATCTCCTCTTTAACCTATTGGTCCTTTAGAAATTATTCGATTTTCGTTTCACAATTCGCGTTTCCCTGATTGTAATTCGGTTCTTTTTTTGTTTTTTTTTTCGTTGTGCTCATTTTTATGGAGCTGAAGATGGACTCTTCTGATTGAGTGCTGCCCTCAAGCGGTCCAGTTGTTGGCAGCAGAGGGCCGAATTGAGCGGTTGGCCATAGGGGAGCAGCTCGTAGTAGATGATTCCTTGCCAATCACACCAAACACAGAGCAAAACCTTCCTGGCCGTCTCGCCTTGATCGGAGAAAAATTGTAAAATATAGCGAATTTTCTCTTTGCTGGTGTCCATCTTTGACGAGCGCTCACAACGACTAAGTCAATCAATCGAAAAACTGTCAAAGACAAACTTTTAGCGTGAATAAACACGTTTTCAGCGCCGTATAGTATAACATGAAGCGACACGTAATACTAGTACTATGGACAATAACGCCATCTCTTAGATAAAAACCGAACGAACTGATTACTTAACCTAATATATGACTTGAAACGTTAACCGTTAGCTTGACACAATCAGACTAGTTTTGCCCGAAATAAGGGTATCAACGCCATCTAGTGACAAAAACGGCAGATATTGTTTTAATTACTCTATACATACATATGAGTATACTGATTAGCCATGGAATATGAAATATTTTAGATGGATTTGGTTTTGCTTTTAACAAATAATTTTTTCTGCACTTTGCTTACGTATTTTGTATAAACAAATATATATACATACATTTGTAAATATGTATTTACTCGCATGCTTGCATAGTCAATGGGGATAATCTAGCTTACCATGTGCGGGTATTCACCGGGTGTTGCCAATACGCGTCCATCGAATTCAGAGTCGTTTGCATCCGCCGAAGTCTCTTCGTCATTGCGAAATATGCGTGCAATATATTCATTGTATTCTGTTTACGAATAAAGCGACAAATAATACGTCATTGATCAATAAATAAACCCAGCAATGAATGGTAAGGCTTTAGAAGCGAAGTGGTAAAGTGGAATAAATGTGTTTAATTGAAATCATCATTGAAAACTATCACGGTGATGTCATTGCAAATGTAAAGGCTTCTAATATGTTAAAACTATTTTGTGGAAGGGAAGTGTTCATGTGTGTTTTATTTCTTGTATTGCAGCCTCTTTACTAAAAATATGAAAGTTCAAAGTTCCTTAAGGGCTAACATTATAATTACTTCCAACTCTGTTAAGTATCTCGGTGTAATCCTAGATAAAAAAACCTAGCTTGAGAGAATATGATGAAAGTGGGACCAGCAAAGCGCTACGAGTTTGGAATACTTGTGGAAAGGCTATTGCGCCAAAATGGATGCTAGTGGAGCACTAGTGTTGTGGACGACATTAAAAACGAAGCGCCGTACTAAACCTTTTGGACAAGAGTAACACAGATTGAAGCCAACTCACCAAAGGGCCTATAAGTCATTCTTACCATTAGCCAATTAGCAGTCAAGTGACAGCTAGCTAATATACTACATTATTGGGACCACTTCTCATGGCATTCAGAATTTTATATCGGAACTCGAGCTAAACCTTCTGCCGGGTAGAGCCCACTTAATTTTTTCCTAGAAGAGGAGAATAGTTGGAAGCCCATCGGTAGCAAAGAACTTGCCCGTATCTATACTGTTACTCAATTACTACAACTCTGTATTCAAAGCAGATACTGAAGCTTTAACGGGACAATTTTGTTTTGGTTTCTGGTGGTTTCCAAATGTGTTAGAACATGTAAAGATGTAATTAACAAACTGTCGCGGGAAAACACAGTGAATACCACTGAGGTCCCAAATCACACGGATGTAGAAGGCAATGAAAAGGTGGAAGAGCTAGCGTGGCCTTGGCGCCACTGTCGAGGCTGTCAGTATCGACTGCCTGAGACCCTTCAGCGCCTTCAAATATTGTTTAAACCAGTGGACCGTATAGGAACACTTAAGATCTTGGAACTCTTCCAGCAAAGGACTACATTTTTGGAGCTTAGCGTTAAGGAAAAGAGAACTTAGCATTCTTATGGGTGTAATAACGAGTCACCTACCTGTGATATATCATCTCCACAAGCTAGGGAAAGTGAAATCGGCTGTGTGCAGACATGTACTGGAGCACTGAAGAGCTTGGGTATGCTTTTGCCCTTTGAGAGTTGATCTACATGACCTCTTTATTTCCAAAAGTTAATGCACTACCATAATTTACTAGAGGGAAGTTGTGTATATATGTGTATAGATATGTAGAAGTGTGTGTGTGTGTACTTACTTACTTCACACAGACGACGGTTTTCCCCTTCTGGCCTTTGTTGGGTTATTTTTTGATTTTGTGAATTTTTGCTGTTTTGAAGACGCTCACGATTAGGCACTTCCTGTTCACGATCACGATCACTATCACGATCCCGATCACGATCACCAAGTCGTTCTTGGTCACTAATAAACGGTCGATTACGTTCAAAATCAAGTTCATTTTCTCTCCTGCGTTCAAATTCTTGCCCAAAGTAGTCGGCATTTCTTTTTGATTCCCCCACAAAGTTTTGTTCACGATTACGCTCATTTTCCTGTACTGGTTTTCTACGTTCCTGCTGATTATCCCCCCGCTCACGTTCCCGCTCTCGTCCATCAAATTCATACTCCTGTCGGCGGCTTTCACTCTCCTGCTCATCTGTATTACTTGGAAATACGATTTTAGCCTCGTTCCTAATGGGATTGGTATTGGAGATGGTCGTGAGTGGTTGTTGAAAGTTCCCATTCGGTCGTGCTGAATTGGTTTTTCGTCTCACAATTATAGCCACCTCAAACTCATCGTTTTCTATTTTCGTCACAGACTCGTCAATAATATCGTTATGACGTTGCTGCTGCTGCTGTTGTTGTTGTTGTTGTGGTTGATGTATTTGAATTGGTGGCAGTCGATTTTGCGCATTCACCAACAGTGACAAGGTCACCATGGTCGCGAGTAAAGTAATTAACGTTTTGTAGCACATCACGAGTTCCTGCCTGCGACATGGAAAAATACGCGAGTATATTCACTGATCTTGGGGAAGAACTGAAGAAGGCTGATGCTCTTCAACAAACCACAATCCGCACGCTTGCAAAGTGAGTAGCAAACTGAAGTCTATAGGGTAAAGAAGACAGAGATTATGTGTTGCTTGTTCTCTTATCGGATGCGTGTTCCATGTAGGTAGTAGGTACATACGCTTGTGACTCGATCGTCAACACATACATACTGACTAGCTGATTAGGAGCAGCGCAGGCAGTTTCGGAGAATTAATTGATTAATAATACATTGAAGATAGCGGTTTTTTGTTTTGGTTTCTTTTGCTAGTTTTTTTATTTTTATTTTATTTTATTCTTTAATATTTAATGCTTCTTCGTTTCTCTATTTAGAAATAACCAATTTTTTATTCTTTATTAATTAAAGAACGGATTAACTTTGATTGTGCTGTAGGTCGTAAATAAATTTTGTCTCAAATACATACATATACCTATTGGAAAGTTTATGTAGATAAGAATCTCTTTTAAGTTATTCGGCAGAATAAAGGGTGAATGAGAATTATTTATGAAAAACGTTTATTTTTATGTGGTTAAATTTTCAAGGGCCGATGTTGATTTTGAATAAAACACAAACTATTTAGGAAATTATTGAAATTTTATTTTATTATGATATATTGGTATTACTCAATTATGTATGTAACAAAATATCGGCCAAATGAGCGCCGCGACCTCGGCGGCACATCTCCATACGATGGTCCAAATTTTCGATGACGCTGAGGCATAATGGAGTTTCTATGCCGTTAATGTGCCAAATTATCTCATCCTTTAGCTCTTGAATTGTTGCTGGCTTATCGACGTACACCTTTTCTTTCAAATAACCCCAGAGAAAAAAGTCCAATGGTGTCAAATCACATGATCTTGGGGGCCAATTGACATCGCCATTACGTGAGATAACACGGCCATTGAATTTGTTGCGCAAAAGAGCCATTGTTTCGTTAGCTGTGTGGCAAGTGGCACCGTCCTGCTGAAACCACATATCGTCCACATCCATATCTTCCAATTGTGGCCATAAAAAATTCGTTATCATCTCACGATAGCGAACACCATTCACAGTAACTGCCTGACCGGCCTCATTTTGGAAAAAATACGGCCCGATGATGCCGCCAGCCCATAAACCGCACCAAACAGTCACTCTTTGTGGGTGCATTGGTTTTTCGACAATCACTCTTGGATTCTCATTCGCCCAAATGTGGCAATTCTGTTTATTGACGAATCCACTGAGGTGAAAATGTGCCTCATCACTGAAGATGATTTTCTTCGAAAATTTTCATAATAAGTCTGGATAACTTTAACACGTTGTTGGATTGTGTTTCTCTCCATGGTTCAAATTGAGTAAGTCTGAAATAGAGAAATGTCAAATTAAATTCGGAAAAAAACTTGGCGTTTAGGTGTGGTTCACATTCAACATCGGCCCTTACAATTTAACCACCTTATTACATATCTATATACCTAAAAACCTTATGTATGTTTGTAAGGATCCGGTGATCTCAAAAATTTACCGTTGATGTGCGTGTCAGATTGTTTCAATGGTTCCTAGGAAGGTTTATATAAAATTTTTTTTCTTAACGATTTGTGATAGTTTTTTTACTATAAAAGGGGAACATGTCCTACAAAATCGTGCCGATAAATTTGTATGGTTTATGATAAGAATGCCATAAGTGAACACCGGACCTAGGAGAGGGTTGTTCGATACTGTTCCGGATATTTTGATGCCAAAGATCCACCTCGTTCTGGTCGTTAATCAATCAAACCATAAAAAGAGGATAGCTTATCAAATAAGCTCTTTATTCTTTCTAGACTAGAGGTTTTGAGTTTCATCATAAGAACGTTAGACCACATACAGCCTTGGCCAAAAGTATTAGGCACCCCACTAAAATACAAGTATTCTCAAATGTGGCTATCAAAGTTACCACTTCTTTTTGTAAATGTCTTACATGGATGTTTAACTGTTGATTAAACGAATAAAATGTGTAATATTAAAAGTCATAGCACTCCGGGTAAGCTAAACCTAAAAATTGTCATTTTTTAGAAATTCATAAAATATTTTCGCATTTAAAATTTGAAAGTGAAAGTGTAAATTACATTTAGTGAAAAGTTACCAATCTTATAAAAACAGTTCATATTTACCGAAATGCCTAAAAAAAGTGAAATTAGTTATGATGATAGAGTTAGAATTCAAGTTCTAAGTGAAGAAGGTAAGTCTCAGGTTGAGATTGCCAATTTGGTGGGATGTTCGCGGTGCGCGATAGCACAAATGTGCTATCAGGCGATTTGTGGAGACGAAATCCCACAATAATAAATCAAAAAGTGGAAGAAAGCGTCTAACTAGTAAACGAGAAGACCGAATACTACGCGAGTCTCTCAAGGATCGCAAAAAATCTTCTTTTGACCTTGCAGCTGCCCTTTTGGATAAATTTAGTAAACCAGTTAGTGCTCGAACAGCTAGAAGAAGACTTCTGGAAGCAGGTTTAAAAGGATATAGAACCCGAAAGAAGCCTTGGCTCTCAGAAAAGAAAAGGAAAAATTGTTTGGAATGGGCTCGCCGATGCCAACATTTCACGGAAGAAGATTGGTCGAATGTTCTGTGGTCTGATGAATCAAACTTCGAGGTAAGCGTAGTTAAGATCGTCTTAAAGTTTTAACAGCCATAGCTTCTTACCATAGAGCAATTTTGAAGACATACCATAATACAAATCTTATGAAAACATTATTTTTTCTTTTCTACAGATATTTGGAACACCTGGTGTGACGTTCGTGAGGCGACGGGTTGGGGAAGAATATCATCCCGATTGCGTGGTACCCACTGTTAAGCATGGAGGAGACAGCATTATGATCTGGGGCTGCATGGCTGCTGATGGTGTCGGCGAAATGTTTGTTTGCGAGGGTCGCTTGGACAGTCAAAAGTACATAAATGTATTATAAGGTAGAAAAACAGCCTTCATTAACTCGTATTTTCTGCGATACTAATGTTCGCAGCGTGCCTAGGAGAATTGCTGCCGTTAGTAAATCGAAGGGTGGACCTACTAAATATTAATGTTATGATCACTAATTCATTGTATTTTCACTGTTTTACTAATAAAACTTCATTACTTCACTTGTTAAAACAAAAAATTCAGTAATTAGTGGGGTGCCTAATACTTTTAGCCAAGGCTGTATTGTTCAAGCAACTCACGGCTTCCCGACTTAGACCGAGTAGTCCCTGGGCAGCCAATAAACATCCGTTTGGAGGCGAGCTAAAGGCGAAGGAAAAATTTACACCAATAAAAAATCAACCAAACCTCGGATGAAAGACCCGTCTTTTGTTGACTACCCCCGCATATATTTAAGGATCACAATTTACGCTGATGTGATGAGAAGGTACATAGGCTGATATTCGAAATGAACGCTAAATAGCTATCCGTTCAGACGGTGTCGAGCTCGAAGTATTTAACATAAATTTCACCCATTTCTTGAAGCCCAAAAAGAGTACCGCTTGTCTCGCTTGCGATTCTTGAAACCGGCTCAGAAGATCGGAGCAGCAGTTTAGCTTTTGTTATCTTTTTTATTTTAAAATTTTCCTACAGGATACTCTCCTATTATAGTGATATATTGTGTACTCATTTAAATCACTTTCTTTTTACATAACAGATTTTATACACATTTAAAAAACAAAAAGCGATTAAAAAGTCCTTTTTATTGCTCAAAATGATTTAAATATTAATTTTTAATGTGGCTGGATCAACAACGCTGGCACTTTGTACTTGATGAAATTGTGACGTGCCTCCAAGATTCTCATATTGAGCTAGAAAGAACGTAGAATTATATTAAGAAAAATTAATTAAAAAAATTATATTGAGAAACAAGTGATATCTTTTAAATGATATACAAGTATATAGAATTGAACCGGTTGTTCATATACTCATTAGTATTTTTCTTGCATTTAAATTTATATAAGCAATCAATTGTTAATGCGATTTCAATAATGTTAAGCAAATTTATTCTAAATTACCAATAATTTGCTTTTGTAATTCTTCCAGTTCCTGATCATTGCTGTATTTCAAAAATTGTACACCTGGTCCTTCGACTGGCGCTGCTGCAACTAGCAACAAAAGGCTGGCCAAGACGGCGAAAATGACCTGAAAAATATTTAAAATTAATTTTGGCAAAATTTTTAAAAATAATTTAGTATCAAATTTTGAAACTCTTTAAAAAAAAAAACTACTCCTCTTTAGTCCATGGCAGTATGTACATATCAGTCAGAAAAGCAACATTTTGTACCGTAAATGCTCATGTGCCGTTTGGAAACGAGTTTTGCTCTGTTCCAATTTTAGATTTTGAAGTTCGACACACTGACACACTAACTTATACATTTTATTTTTATTTTATATTATTTTGCTTTATTTGTTTTTTATTTGATTTGATTTTATTTTGCTTTATTTAATTTGATTTAATTTGATTTTGTTTTTATTATTATTTCTTTTTTATTTTATTTTGTTTTATTTTATTTCATTTGATTTTTTATTTTAATTTAATTGCACATTTATTGAAATTAACATATTTTTCCAACCTGTTTTATTTATATAGTATATATTTTTTTTACCATACACATTAAATATGAAATCAAAATTTTCAAACACCAACTCTAACAACTTACCAAAATTGTTTTCATTTTTCTAATATTGTTATATAATTGTTATCACACTTATCACAAACACCACCGTTTCGAATGCCAACTAAGGCGCCTGCAGACACTAAGGCTTCATTTTATAGTCATCGCCAAATTAGCTAACAATGCTAATAAAATATAATATTAAAAAAAAAACAACTAAGTCAAGTCGTTTGTTCAGCTAATTTCCGTGAAACATATTAAAATTTAAATTTCATGTTGACTAACATGTTTCATTGCTTAGTACATAATTAGTGTTTCATTAAAGTTGCGAAAATAGTTTTGAAGTCTGGTTTTTAACTTTTTATAGTTTTTTCTTTTTCCTTTTAATTTTTTAAAATTTTTTTTTAACGAAAATCGCTACCAATTTTGTTAAGATCAAAACGATTTTGGCACTAATCACGCGGCATGTTTGGTTGGCGTTACCGGCTGCCGGCTCTTCATTAGTTGAGATTTTATATTAAATTATTATAATTAAGTTTTGTATTTATTATTTTCTTGTTTGTATACCTTTCGTTGGCTTTATTTTTTCGATGTCATTAAATTCAATTAAGATAATTAAATTAGTTTAAATTTTATTTTACACTACTTTATCCAACTTAATTTAATATCTTAAATTTATTTTTTAGTTTATTTTTATTGTTTTATATTTTATTCTACTTTATTTTTATTTTATTTATTTAAATTTGATTTTATTTTATTTCTTTAATTTTTATTCAATTTAAATTAATTTAATTTATTTTATTATAATTAATTTTATTTAATTTTATTATATATATTTTTAAAATTTCTATTTTTATAACTTTTAATTTACTTTACTTAATTTATCTGATTTATTAGATATATAAGTATGTTATTAATATATTATTTCATTTCATTTTAACTAAATATTTTATTTTTTTATTTTAATTATCATATATCTTAATTCGAGTTCTTTATTTTTGTTTACTTTTATTTTATTTTATTTATTTAATTTAATTTAATTTTAGTCCATTTCCTTTTATTTTATTTGTTTCTTTTACTTTTTTTTAATATAATTTATTACATTTAATTTATTTTTATTTTATTTTATTTTATTTTATTTTATTTTATTTTATTTTATTTTATTTTATTTTATTTTATTTTATTTTATTTTATTTTATTTTATTTTATTTTATTTTATTTTATTTTATTTTATTTTATTTTATTTTATTTTATTTTATTTTATTTTATTTTATTTTATTTTATTTTATTTTATTTTATTTTATTTTATTTTATTTTATTTTATTTTATTTTATTTATTTTATTTTATTTCTTTTTATTTTATCTTATTTTATTTTATTTTATTTCATTTTATTTTAATTTATTTTATTTTATTTTATTTTATTTTATTTTATTTTATTTTATTTTATTTTATTTTATTTTATTTTATTTTATTTTATTTTATTTTATTTTATTTTATTTTATTTTATTTTATTTTATTTTATTTTATTTTATTTTATTTTATTTTATTTTAATTAATTTTATTTTATTTTATTTTATTTTATTTTATTTTATTTTATTTTATTTTATTTCATTTTATTTTATCTTATTTTATTTTATTTTATTTCATTTTATTTTATCTTATTTTGTATTATATACTTTTATTGAATTTTTGTTCTTTTATGTTATTTTAGTTTATATTTATTTGTTTTTTTTTTATTTTGATTATATAATATGAAATATAATTAAATAAAATCGTATCTTGTATTATTTATTTTTATTTTATTTTTTTATTTTACTTTATTTAACTTAATGTTGTTATATTTTAATATATATTTTTTTTTCATTTTAATCTAATTTTTTTTATTTGTTTAATTAAACTTGAAATAGTTTAATTTATTTTAGTTTTTTCATTTTATTTTATATAATTGTATTTTATTCTATTTAATTAAAAAAAAAAAATAATTTATTTTTATTTTTTTAAATTTTATTTATTGAATTATTTTTCATTTTGATCTATTATTATTTCAATTTATTTTATTTTAATTTTTATTTTATTATATTTTTATTATTACTATTTAAATTTATTCTCTTTTTATTTTATTTTCGTTAATAAATTTTTTTAATAACTTGTCCGAAAAAAGAATATTTTTCAATCAAAAAAAAGGAACCTATTAAAATTTTCTTTCAATGTTTCTCACAACATAGGGAATATTGCCGACTCCCATTCTTTAAGTTTTCACAACAAATATGACTATAGTTTTTACAACAAATATGACTCTAGTGTATATTAAAGACTATTTGAAGTGCCTTTTGAGATAGTAAGCTTTTGGATTTTTTGAGAAAAAAATATACCTGCCACGATTTTAAAAAGAACAAAGTAACGAAGTCTTAGTTCGGATGAAAGTGAACTTTAGGTAAGTGAAGAACATGTATGTTAAGTGTGGAGGGTTTCTTTTTGGACCTATGCGGGTCATTTGTGATAAGACTGTCCTCTTCTTCTTCAACGACATGGGCATTCGTGAATTATGTGAAACCAGGACGGTCTCCATTTGATCTTTCACTGCATTGAATACTTTCAAAAGCGGAGTGACAAAATCAGATCGTTCACGATAGATTAGACAGAACATGCTTTGGTTCCAATCGTATACGCCTTACTTATCTGATCAAGTTTTACAAGGAAGCTGATATATGCGCTCTGCCACTTCGTCGGCTTTTGTTGCTTTGTTATTTCGGTTTTATTATGGGCGGCGTATGGAATGTCAATAATTGGAAAATAGTGAATGAAGACATCAGTCGCCTGCTTACATTTTCACGACCAACATAAGTATACTCTAGCCTTAAAAACTACTGTACCACACTTCTTTGGTACTTGTCGGCTACCAGTAGTTGCCTAGAGTAGAGTTCAAATTCCTTTCGCTATCTGTACAGATTGCTGTAATCCGAAACGATCTAGAACACTGGAGGCATTATGCTACTCAGCGTCAGCTGTTCAAATATTTAAAATTCTAAAGTTGTGTTTGTTTGCAGAGCCTCCAGATAATGCAAGTTCCATGAAATATTACCTTCGATGGAAGATTCTCTGAACGGTGATGTAAAGCTAAGAAGTTGTAAAAATCAACGGAGTGTTTTTCAAACTCTATGCAGTGAAAGTTACCAAAAAAAACAGGGCCAAACAGTACGTTCACTCATTTGCTATTCACTTTTAATAATATTAATATTGCTATCGCTCCACTCGGTTCGCAGCCTTAAAAAAACAAATAAGTGATGCCACATTTACAGCTCAACGCTACAGATGTGCTCGACTTCTTATTGATTGCTGTTAATAGAGTGTTTACGCGTGCGCAATACAAATTGCCAGCCAAACACAAGGTCAGCGTGAACGGTGAGGAGGAGCAAACTAAAAAATATGTACACTTTATAAAAAAAAAAAAACTTTTTCAATCACTTATATAGCTACATATATATGTAAATAAATACATATATGGATATATGCGTACAACTACTGCAAGTGTCTCGATTACTGCACGCGTCTAAACGCAGCTGAGATCAATGTACGACCGCAAGCAATCGTTGCTACGTAACACAACAGTTGGTCATCACTTACAACAAAATCTTTGTTGTTATTGCTATAAAGTGAATAGTTTGATTATATGTATTTATTGTAAGTACTACATGAATTATTTCTTGTTGATGCGTCGCTTGTTAGCGGGTGATGAGCTGCGCTTGGTGGGCCACTTTTTTATGCTCGCTTGTATGTTGAATGGATGCCAGGGTCGTATAAACTTCACTTTCATGATGACTTTTTTTCGTTATACATTTTTGTTGTTAGTAGCTATGTACTCGTATGTATAGCTACTGTAGCTTTGTTATGCTTGATCTATTTCTTTTATTTTATTTTAATTTTATTTTTTCATTGTTTTTAATGATCTTCAAGTAGAGGCGAGCAATTGCTTTATTAACTTTGATGCTTGCAAGTGATGATGGGTCCAACGAAACCGTTAACGCTACATTAGTTTTGTTAGTGTAATATTACTGTTACTATTAATATTACTGTAGTGTTGTTGATGCGGCTGCTGCTGCTGCTTCACCTCTACTCAAGTGCTTTGTAGACAAGGCAACGCTGTGTAATTGACAGACGAAGATCATTTTTCTCAACTGTCGATATGTGCAGGGGTAGCGTGGTAAGACCAGAGTGCCTCTGTCCACTTCTGTTTGTTTGTTTTATAAATCTTCGTCTGTTGTTTGGAAATTGCTTAGTGTAATTCTTGTTGCGGTCGTGTGCGCAGTTTTTGAGATTTGGTGTAACGATTTTGTTTTTTAAGTGAAATAAAAAATAATAATTAAGTTCTTAGAGGCATAAATAATAGAGAGAGAATAATAAAATTGAGTTCCACTGTTACTATGGTAATGCGAAATGTGATAATGTGAAAATTTTCGAAATATAAAATAGAACTTAACCAATTTGTTATTCTTTTAGGCCAAACTATTGCAAGTCTTATTGTTTGTGTGTGTTTGTTGTCAGAATTTATGGTTTATTAACGGTGCTACAGTGATGCCTCTGCGCATCAATCATCCTGTAAAAACTCAACAAAGAAACAATGAATATCTACCACCTTATACGACTGAGAGTAATGGTGAGTTACGGAAACTTAATAATTTCGGTTGAAATTTGTTTAAAGTAAATTGTTCGGGTGTTATTAAATAATGGGATTCAAGAGAGCTTACAACTCCAGGTATTTACCTAACAAACGTGCCGTTAGCATTGCTGTCAGATTGGAGAAAAAAGTGAGGTGAATGAGTCTGGTAGTGAACGAGCGCAAGACGAAATATCTCTTGTCATCTGGCAAACAGTCAGGGTATACGCACTTTGGCTCCCATGTGAAGTCGTTGATAATTCTCTCTAGCCTGTAACCGCTATCAACACCTAATACGCCGACGGTGGTAGTAGATGAAGTGGAATATCTCCACTCGGTTGGCGAAGGATTTGACTTTACTTGGTGTCTTCAAGTAACACCAAATAGCTAAGATAAGAAACGAAAGAAGCGCTGTTGTTAAGTTGCCTGTAATCGTGAGGAAGAAGTTCTTCAATACTCAAAAATCTGTTATGTTCTGGATTTATTTTTATATTGTATTTACTAGAAGCTTATTCATAAATCACCATTAATTTGATAACCTCTAACTTGTAAAATAGTGCACGAGCTGACAAATCGAAGCTAAATAGAAGGGTCAAGAAGCGAGTTTACTTTTAAGCTGTCCTAGCTGCAGGTTGATTATTACGGGTCAGTTGAGTTTCTGCTGCACAAACTTGGAGCGAATCCAGGATTTGAACCAAAGCTCAGTTCATAGGGACCTATTTAACCAAACCTTATTTAAAAGACTGATCACTCTTGACCTATACATATGTATGTATATAATTTGCGCTCTGTAACCACTGAAGCCCTTTTCGGCCGTTCTCTCCTCCAGTGTGCATGTTTAGGTTTTTTCAAAACTTGTTTATACTAAGCCACCTCCGGATGGCCGATGGGTTTTCAAGAGGAGCTTCTTTCATGTCAAATATACACTTGGAGGGCTTGACATTACTTGCCGAAGGGCGAACTCCAAAAGACTGTACGTAAAAACAGTAACTCTGATCTTAATTTAGTGGCTCAAGAAGGCAATGAGAAAGAACTGTCGTATGCCTTTGTGTAGTAAAGGGTGGTTAAATTTTCAAGGGCCGATGTTGATTTTGAATAAAACACAAACTATTTAGGAACTTATTGAAATTTTATTTTATTATGATATATTGGTATTACTCAATTATGTATGTAACAAAATATCGGCCAAATGAGCGCCGCGACCTCGGCGGCACATCTCCATACGATGGTTCAAATTTTCGATGACGCTGAGGCATAATGGAGTTTCTATGCCGTTAATGTGCCGAATTATCTCATCCTTTAGCTCTTGAATTGTTGCTGGCTTATCGACGTACACCTTTTCTTTCAAATAACTCCAGAGAAAAAAGTCCAACGGTATCAAATCACATGATCTTGGGGGCCAATTGACATCGCCATTACGTGAGATAACACGGCCATTGAATTTGTTGCGCAAAAGAGCCATTGTTTCGTTAGCTGTGTGGCAAGTGGCACCGTCCTGCTGAAACCACATATCGTCCACATCCATATCTTCCAATTGTGGCCATAAAAAATTCGTTATCATCTCACGATAGCGAACACCATTCACAGTAACTGCCTGACCGGAAAAAATATGGCCCAATGATGCCGCCAGCCCATAAACCGCACCAAACAGTCACTCTTTGTGGGTGCATTGGTTTTTCGACAATCACTCTTGGATTCTCATTCGCCCAAATGCGGCAATTCTGTTTATTGACGAATCCACTGAGGTGAAAATGTGCCTCATCACTGAAGATGATTTTCTTCGAAAATTTTCATAATAAGTCTGGATAACTTTAACACGTTGTTGGATTGTGTATCTCTCCATGGTTCAAATTGAGTAAGTCTGAAATAGAGAAATGTCAAATTAAATTCGGAAAAAAACTTGGCATTTAGGTGTGGTTCACATTCAACATCGGCCCTTACAATTTAACCACCCTTTATTTGTGATTGTACATTGTTCATAGCGTTTTTATACACTTGTGAAGAGTTCTGGGTATCAGCTCGATTTGGTTCAGTAAAGCTGATATTAAAGATTTTTGTGCGTATCGGACTTTTCTTAAGCTACTGTGTAGCCCTTTCTGGATCTCAGGCTCACTACAGTTATATAAACTTAAGCCTCTTTTGTAGCTCGAAAATAAATCAAAAATTTGTAAAATCAAGAGGAGAATCTGTCATGAGCGCAGTTCGCTCCAGCACTACCTAGATGTCATATATGAAAAATGTTCGTGCAATGTAAGTTGGAAACCGCTCAGTACCTTTGAGAAATTATTTCATTTGTATTCGCCATGACTTTGTTCTTTAAAAGTTGTTTCTTTAATATTGAATTCCATTAAATTAAATTCTATATATTAGCCCTCAGGCATTTTTGAAAGACATAAAATTCATTTGCCCCTCCCAATTTCAGCTGATAAAGCCATCAACTACAGTGCCAACACAATCCGACCGCCGTCGTACCAAGCCACCAAAATGCAGCAACAAATGCCACAGTTAAATAATAAAAAATTTACCAACACACAACAACAACAACAGCAACAGCAGCAACAACAACAACAACAGTTGCAAAGTAATAAAAATCTGTACACTTCATACGCCGCACCACCTTCGGGCTCAGCGCCATTTTTATACTCGCAACCACAAGTGGCCAACCGTGTGCCATTGCCAACGCTCTTTCCAAAGTCCTTGGTAGATCATCTGTCACCAACCGCACAGCAACAGCAAACCCAAATGAAAATGCTGTATCAACAACAACAACAACAACAACAACAGCAGCAACAGTCACAATATTTCGATCAAACGCAACAATTAACTGCCGATTTGCCACTAACCAACGCGCCACTGCTAATGGTCGAAGAGCCCAGTTCATCGCTACTGACGCCGAGTCAAAATCTCACGTTGGAGGCAGCGCGCATTTTAGCCTCCACACTGCTAGAGGCCAATGGTGAAGCGCCATTGGAAACACCTGGTCTGGCGCCGCTGTCGAACCCAAACGGCTTGACGCTACCCAATCAGTTGAATAGCACCGATGTTTTGATTTTGAAATCACAGAAGAACGCTTACATAATACCCGCGCAGTTGGCCAAAGGTTTGTTTGGCAGCGAAGCAGCTCGAAGAGCGTGCGAATGATTTATGAACTAAAAGAAATTTATTTAATCACATACGAGTATAACACATTCACATGATCTCATATTTGTCTGTTTGTATGTCTTTACAGATGCACGAAATCCATCCGCAACACGCGCGCTCTACCAGATGCGCGATCAGTTGGACAAGGCTTATACTATAAATCAATTTGTTTTCATTATCAAACCGGAGCGTATTAATTTCTTGAATAAATTGGTCTAATGCGTTGGGCATTTGATTCATTGTTCTTGTTGTTGTTGTACGGCATACGTGCTCTACACTGTTATTTAGTATTACTGTTATTTTCGCTTGTACTTTTCCTGTTGTTGTTTCTTTTTTAAACTATCCTTAGCGTAAATAAGTATTATAAAATAAATGTTTATTTGTTAATTTATCATAATTATTTATATACATACATATATGGGGGGTTTTCCAATAATAGTATTGAAAGAAAAATGTCACTTTTTGAGATAACAGATCTGAAGAAGAAGAAATGCCATTAAAAATGGAAAAAAATATCAGCCAAACGACCGCCACGACTACACTTACAGGATCGTATCCTTTTTATGAAATTTTTCATCAGCAAATCATAAAGTGGCTGCTGTAAGCGCTCAATAGTTTCACATATTCCACCTTTGAGGTCTTGAATTGACGTTGTCTTATTGCTGTAGACCACATCATTCACGTGGCCTCAAGGGAAGAACTCGCAAAGTGTTAACTCACAAGATCTCGTTGGCCTATTCGAGAGATAATGTGGCCCGGAAACTTTTCCCTTAAAAAGATCGATGATTTCGTTGGAACTAAACGTTGTCCAGAGCACCCTTTACATGTATTTAACAATGGATGTAAAGAATGGTTACTCCACGTTCAGCGGCGGGATGCTTGCAAATGCCCGATGGGCTGTGGATGGTGTCTGTGGAGGAAACCCACAACTTTCTTATCAATACCCATTTTTGCGATACATCCACAAGTATGTGATTAGAACCAAAAGTTAGTGAATCAGTGCCCAAATTGAATGAACACTTAACAAAAAGCCAGATCAGGTGGGCAATTAAGACGTTTAAATCATACAAAATTCTGAGATCTGACGAAACCTACGCAATAACAGCAGTCCTTAGATATCACCGTCAGCTGGCTGCAAGCTATATTGAAAGGAGTCTTTAGTGTAAGCTCCGTACCTAAATTATGGAGGGAATGAAAACTCTTTTTATTTCCAAATGTGGAAAGCTGCTACATAGTAAACTAAAGGATTTCAGAATAATAAGTTTGACATTCTGGCCATATTGCTTTAGTCACGTGACCTTATCGAGCTAAAAACAAAGGAGATATCCACACTTGTAGGTCTTCACACAAGAAACGTCATCTAACAACATCTGCAGAAGTTGCATCTGAAAGAGGAGCCTGAAACCTTGAGGCACTTCCTTAGCGATTTCACCGCACTTTGGATGAGTATATTGAAGCAGTAGGTTGAGGGCGGCAATCTTTTGAGACTTGAGCGAAATAGTGGGG
This sequence comes from Ceratitis rosa, assembly GCA_037013455.1. Classification (NCBI taxonomy): domain Eukaryota; kingdom Metazoa; phylum Arthropoda; class Insecta; order Diptera; family Tephritidae; genus Ceratitis; species Ceratitis rosa. The sequence continues at coordinate 19,059,895 of JAWMAG010000006.1, forward strand.
TCTTAGATACGGCGACTGCTCAGTTTTGCAAACTCCACATATTGGTTTGATGAGGAGATGGAGGTCAACAGAATCCTCAGTTGTATCAAAATGTGCCCGTTTGGTGGCTTAAGTTAGCTGATGATCGGCAACTACTTCAGTCAACCGACTAATGGTTAAAGTTTATATGAAAAGCTCTAAAAATAGCCGGGGCTTTTTAATACATTATAAAAAAACACCTACCTGTTGGCTTCTGCCGTATAGTCGGGTCTCAAGTCAGCTGGACGAGCCTTAGACCTTAAAACAAGACACTTTCAAAGCATATTGATTTAGCTGCTTCTGATTGAACCTAATATCGACTCATATCATTAATATGTAGCAGCGAAGTTACGCATCCTCCCCTGTGCAGCAAAAAAAAAAAATAGACGCCCTTCAACAAACACAATGAAGGTTCAATGTCAAAATGTTGCAAGCACAGAACGAGACTATTGATTTTCGACAGGGTCAAAAGAAGTGCTGGTAAGATGAGAACTGAGAAAACTGACTGTCTACGGCCGCCCACAATACGACTGGGGTGGAATATATACCGAGCGCTGAAGACGGAAGCTCGACGAATGTTGCAGATAAAAAAGAAGAATGAAGCCAATGGGATAAAGCTAGAGTATACTTATGTAGGACTCAAAGAGGTGGTCAGATGATCTATGCCCAGATAATATTAAGTTTATGTAGGCAACACTTCTCCAGCAGTCTGGGTGGCAGTGAAAGTGAAACAACTGGAGTAGGTGAGTCCGAATACCCACCCGATGATAATGAAAGAGACGTACTAATACTCGAACAAAATGAATTACGAATAGCAATTACCTGCCTGAAGAGCAACAAAGCGGCGAGGAACGACGGCTTACTGCCTGAGGTAATATTTTTTTTATATCGCGGCGATGGACTGCATGCATACACCTTACATTAGTTTCTATTCGACATACGGTCGGTTCAAAGCATGCATGTCAGCCTTGCCAACAGGTGGTACTTTAAAATGATTAGACAATTGAAGAGCAAAGTGCTCTCTCAACGAACAAAGATCAAATTATAAAAGTCATTATTCACTCCCCTTGCCACGTTGTGGTGCAGAACGTTGACAACATCCGATGAGTCTGCTTTGGGAATCTTACAGAGAAAGTTTTGGCGTCGAACGGCTAAAAGAAGACAAGCCAAAGACGGGGCAGAAGATTCATATGGCGTGTAAAGCATTAAATCCTCTGGTTCATTATGAACTAGTATTATACTAGTCAGGTATGCAATTTGGTTTGTTTCGAAATAATGGTCATAGGTTGTAGCGTGTGTATGGTTGGGTCATTACTATTTAGTAAATAAATAAAGGTAAATAATCCATTACATGACCAACCAAAAGAAAGCTGAAATCCAAAATATTTAGACAGCCATCAAAACATTTAGGAAATTTTTTGATTATTTATCTTTAAGCTGTTCTCTGATGGACACATTTTACTATTCTTCAAGTTCAAAGAATATCAGTGAAATTGAAACCACATTTTTTTTATGTAATGATTGTTGCACTGAACTTTTATTTTCGTGTTTTTTTTCTTTTTGGTAAAATTGGTATGTATAGAAATGTATACAGGTAACAAATGAGGAACAATAAAACTTAATTATTAATTAACAAATCTTAAAAAACAAACATGCGACCACTTAAACACGCTTGTTGGGTGGTAGGTAAGCGTTTTCGGCGCCACCGGCTGGAGCAGCTGGTGCAGCTGGGGCGACTGGTTTCGAGGCGAAGTCCAACACAGGAGCAACACCGCCATTGTGGCTGCTAGTGTTACCGCCCAAACCGTCGTATTGCGACTGAATAGCCTGCTTGGCGTTCTCAGCATCAGCTGGAGTACGGTATTTGACGAAGTGCACCTCGGGTTTGGGAGCGTTGTGGTGGTTGAGCGATTGCAATTTGTTAGCCAAATCACCGATGTCAGCTTGTTTGCTGAGCACATAAATGGCAGTACGTTCATCACCAGCAGATTTAGCCAATTGAAGGGCGGCATTCTCAAGTCCAGAGTTTTCAGGTCCCTTAATGAAGACAACACGCAAGTTCTTTTTCAACGAGTTGCCGAGTTGACCAGCATCACCAACATCGTTGAATTCATGTTCGGGTGCAGTGTAGGTGAAGAATTCTTTGTTGAGTTCAGGAGCAGCAGGTGCACTGTAGCTTGGACCGGCAGCAACTGGACCACCATAGCTGGGGCCAGTAGCAGAGGGGCCACTGTAACTTGGACCGGCAGCAGAGGGACCACTGTAGCTTGGACCAGCAGCAGCGGGACCACCATAACTAGGACCAGCGAGTCCTTGACCACCGTAGCTTGGACCAGCAGCAGCTGGACCACCATAGCTTGGTCCGGCGAGACCCTGACCGCCATAGCTGGGACCACCAACCTGACCACCGCTCAAACCAGCACCGAATGCGGGACCATTGCTCTCATAGTTGTAGCCGAGACTGCCTGCGTAAGCCACAGAGACGACGGAGCATAAAACCTGGAATTGAAGGTATTAATTATATGCCATTTTTTGTGGTGTTCTATAAAAAATGTCTTACCAAAAAAGTGCGCATTTTGTTATTTAGTTATTGTTTGCTTTGCTACTCAGTTGCTTTCTGTTTGATTCATCCAAAATGCAGCCAATTTTATACGAGAAAAGTTTCAGGCAGAAGTGCAAAATGTTTTGAAATACAATAAAAATTTAACGATCAATTACTAGCTCATGAAAATTCAACAAAAATATTCAATATTCGATAAAATGAAAATGTCAAAAATTCTGTAAAAATTATGATACGGTTAGGCGAAATTCGCACAAGAAAGTATGTATAACAACAACAGCTAGCATTGGAAGGTCAGGCGATGCGGACAGTATTCAAACATTGTTTGAAACAGCAGTTGGTATCATACATATTCATTATTCAGTGGCTCGCATCGACGCTGTAAATAGTTAAAAGTCTGAGTGAATTTAAATTGCAAAATAAAAAAGTAGAAAAAACCATAATTGGCATCAGTTCGCCTGCCTCTGCTGTACTCTGTTTGGCTTAGTTTAGTTTTTGAACAGTTGATTTAATCGGAGTATTTGTCAACCACAACGCACACACAAACGAACAGTAGCAATTAATAAATAAGACAAACACGAAACGAAGAAAACAGCGCGAAATGTTTGCTTTCGAGGTCAGTTTTGCAATGCAAAATAAATTGCAAATTTATGTGCAAAGAGTAGGACCATTTATTTGAAATTAATTCGAAAACGTCAAATTGGTGAGATCCTTGCATAACTATTCCCAAAATTATTTGCATTGACAATTTTTCTTTTTCTTTTTGAAATATTTTGAATTGATTAAATTGATTATAAATGTTACGTAAACATTTGCGTTGGCTTAGAGGGTGTTACGCACTCGTAGCGAGCGCACGTTTTCTGAAATTCGTAATTTCTCCAGTCATTCCGATTCGTTTAAAATATTTGTATTACATTATTTTGGCTAATAGAACACAAAATAAATTTAGAATTCAAGTGGCTGAAGAACAATTATTATTTAAAGCAACATTTTAATGTTTCTCTTATATTAAAAAAAACAACTTTGTTCTCTAATTCCGTAAACTTTATAACCGCTGAAGCGATATTCGGCTGAGCTCCTCTTCCAAAAATTTGTTTAATTACTGCTTGTAAATAATTTATTTATCAAATACAATATAACTAAAGGACAAAACAAGTGCGGAGCACCCTCTCGACCACACACATTATCATTCTATGTCCTTCAGCCGAAGTTTCACTTAATAAATTCCTTGGTAGGCTCAAATTAAAAAAATATCAAAATTTCTATTTCTTTTCAAAATCATTCTTTCTTTTAAGACTCGCTATCATATATAATTTTCTAGCCCTATCTGTAGAAAAAGTTGGCTTATCCCCATCAAAATTTACTTTAAATCGTAATTTCTTATTCTATTCGAACCGATTTCCAATTCAAGCTCTCTTATACTTCTTTCTCCTTCTCTTATTCGTTCTTCCTATACCTAGCCGTATTTCAAATTCATATCTTTTTCTTTCTTCTTCTTTTCTTCATTATCCCCATTCCCATCCCTATCCTTATCCTTATCCCTATCCCACTATCCCTATCCCTTTATCCCTTTATCCCTATCCCCCTATCCCTCTATCCCTATCCCTTTATCCCTATCCCTTTATCCCTATCCCTTTATCCCTATCCCTCTATCCCTATCCCTCTATCCCTATCCCTCTATCCCTATCCCTCTATCCCTATCCCTCTATCCCTATCCCTCTATCCCTATCCCTCTATCCCTATCCTTCTATCCCTCCCCCTATCCCTATCCCCTTATCCCTATCCCTTTATCCATATCCCTTTATCCCTATCCCTCTATCCCTCTATCCCTATTCCTCTATCCCTATCCTTCTATCCCTCTATCCCTATCCCTTTATCCCTATCCCTTTATCCCTATCCCTTTATCCTTATCCCTCTATCCCTATCCCCCTATCCCTCCATCCCTCTATCCCTATCCCTTTATCCCTATCCCTCTATCCCTATCCCTCTATCCCTCCATCCTTTATCCCTATCCCTTTATCCCTATCCCTTTATCCCTATCTCTATACGGATCGGCTATTTGCGATGTCCGTAATAAGATTAATATTAGCACAGATCAAGATAAATAAAATCATGTTTTATTAATGGGAAATGAGTATAGTATTAGATTAGTGAATGGAGTACAGTCAATATCCTTCGCAGGGGTTACAGGAGCCAACGGATGCACATTTGGGAATTTGAATCATTTTCCGCTGTTACACTTATGGAGTTAGGTATGATGTTGTTAACAAGTGCACTATTGACTTAGCAATTCATTGAACTTCCTAGTGTGGGTACCTTCTGGTTGTCAATGGAAAAGAGATATAGTAGCGGCTTAAGATACCTTTTCAATAGAAATCCATAACCAATTGTAAATAACGACTTAGGCCCCATTTAATAGGTATAGAAAGAGTATATATCAGAGCTCTAGATATCCGGGTATCGAGTACTGTGAGCAGCTCGATACTCGCTCGATATTCGCTCGATACTCGTTCGTTTCTCAACTGCTCAAATGATTGTTTGATATTTTTCAAATTGTAAAAATTTCTTTAGTATTTCAATGAATTTTACGCTTTACATAAATATTGTAAAATTAAAATTATAGAAGAAAGTTCTGGGAAAAAAGTCAAATTTTTTATTCAAAATTCTCGATCAGTTCGAAAATGTTCGAACAAAATCTTGAGCTCTAGTATATAGTTATGTATGTACATATTGTATAAGCATATAACGAGACACTGGCACTTTGGCGAGTATTCATCTAAAATGGACCTATAACAACCATCACCGTAGCTGTATACTAGAGGGGAATAAGAGAACAGTTTTCCCAGATAGCGTCCAGCTCACATATTTGATATGAAACACTTGGAATCCATCAGGCAGCTAACCACGAATGGTTGTCCACAAAAAGCACATTGTATCAGTAGTTTCTTTGAGAACATCTAGTGGCTCGAGCGTTGCCATGAAATGTGATATCCATTTATTGCGAGTCGTGAATTCATTCACTTGAGCAGGCTGCTCGTGAAACGTTTTCCCAATATGAAGATTGTTTATGTTCAGCCTAAAAGTATGCAAAGCCTATATAGCGAACAATAACTGCACTGAAAACAAGTTAATTTGAATTATACTTAAAAAGTCTTTAACATTTATTTTTTACATTTGGTATTTTTGTTTTTTTTTACAATTTTTCTTTCAATGTAATATACATTTGTACTGCTTAAACATACACAATCAATCAGGAACATTGAATTCTTATTAATATTCAACAACAACTAATTAGTAACAGGAATCGTGTGACTCACTTAACAAGAAGTCCACCCATTTAGACCTTGTTTGGTGGCAAGTAGGTGTTCTCAACGCTGCCGACTGGACCGGCACCGTATTGTGGAGCAGCTGGTGCAGCTGGGGCGACTGGTTTCGAAGCGAAGTCCAACACAGGAGCAACGCCACCATTGTGGCTGCTAGTGTTACCACCCAAACCGTCGTATTGCGACTGGATAGCTTGCTTGGCGTTCTCAGCATCGGCTGGAGTGCGGTACTTGACGAAGTGCACCTCGGGTTTGGGAGCGTTGTGGTGGTTGAGCGATTGCAATTTGTTAGCCAAATCACCAATATCAGCTTGTTTGTTGAGCACATAAATTGCTGTACGTTCATCACCAGCAGATTTAGCCAATTGGAGGGCGGCATTCTCAAGTCCAGAGTTTTCAGGTCCCTTAATGAAGATCACACGTAAGTTCTTCTTCAATGAGTTGCCGAATTGACCAGCATCACCAGCGTCGTTGAATTCATGTTCGGGTGCAGTGTAGGTGAAGAATTCTTTGTTGAGTTCAGGAGCAGCAGGTGCACTGTAGCTTGGACCGGCAGCAACTGGACCACCGAAGCTGGGACCAGCGGCAGCTGGACCACCATAACTAGGACCACCTAAAGCTTGACCACCATAGCTAGGACCAGCGAGTCCATGACCACCGTAGCTGGGACCGGCAAGCCCCTGACCACCATAGCTGGGGCCACCAATTTGACCACCGCTCAAACCGGCACCGAATGCTGGTCCGTTACTCTCATAGTTGTAACCCAAACTGGCTGCGTAGGCAGCGGAAACGATGGAGCACAAAATCTGTAATGTTGGAAGAAAAGTTTGTTGTGTGAGAAAATTATTTGCTGCTGAATGTACGTGTATTAAACCCAAAAAGGACTTACGATAAAAGCACGCATGTTGTAGCTTAGTGATGATTTTAGTTTGCAATGCAGCTGCTTACTGTTCGTTGTATCAAATTGCCGTTATATTTATACAAATTATGCCAACGTGCAAAAATGCGAATTTTCAGCAAAATGCGAAAAAAATTTTTGCAATAAAATTTCACATTTAAATAAACTATAATGAAAGCCAAAAAAAAAATGAAACAAAGTTTTGAAATAATTTGAAAAATTATGACAAACGAAATGCGAAATTCGCACTGAAATACGCACAAATCGAAGCAAGGTTGCCGCTACGGTGATAAAGGCGAAAAATCTATGCATATTTAATATACATATGTATAAATATTTAATAAATATATTCAACTAATTTTTCTCACAAAAAAGTGCAAAACAATTCAAATTTGCCATTAGACAGTCGTTGGCTTGGCTGTCTTTGACTTAGTTTGGTTTGTCTCTCTACACAATGGGACCGATCATCACCTTTGTCAACGCTGCAACGCAGAAATACATAAAAGAAAAAAAAAATTGCCAAGCAAATGAAGACTGAATATTATAATTTATACAAAATATAAAACAAAAATAGGGAGACTCTGTTTATTTTATGCTAAATATACATTTATGTATATATATATATATACGTGCATAATAAAATAAATGTTATCTAATAAAATTATATTGATATTTATTTGTGAAATTAATTTTGCCTCGTTTCATATGCAAAATATAACTATTGTACATACATACATACTTACATACATACATTGGTAATGTAATATTTATAAAGAGATACCAAATACGTTGGCAGCTTTCATCGCATTGCCGTTTGGGAGCGAGAGAGCACATATTTGGAGCTGTGTAGGTGTTTATTTTTAGACATGCAAATTTACTAAATTTTTGTATATGAAATTTAAATTAAAAAAAAAAATTTTCAAATATTTCCAAAACTAAGTGATATAATTACGTAAGTCGACTGTTAACTACGAAGGAGTGCAAATCCTTATGCTCTTGAAGGTATTCTACTCCTTGAGATTTCTTAGTTTTTTTTTATAAAAATATCAAATTTCCAAAGATGTGAAAACTATTAGTCATTAAAGTAAACACACTAGAAAAATCGAAAATATCCTTTGTTGCAATGGGTAATCCATTATCTAGTTTCGAAAATAATAAAATAATTTTTTAAGAATTTTTTTCCTAAAACTCCTTATTATAAAGTTTGAACCTTGGCATTATACTCGTATGTACATATGTGAAACACTACATCACTCAAATAATCGCCTCGTGAATTTTTGCAAAGGTCGATTCGTTTGAGGTAATTTTCGACCACGTTTTGGCACATATTGGGCACTATCTCAGCCATAGCTAGACCAATATTGGTTTTTAAGTGTTTAAGAGTTAAAGGTATATCTGCATTAAGCACGATCTTTCGCATGGCCCCACAAAGAAAGTCCAACGATGTCAAACCGTACGATCTCGGTAGCCCACTGACATTGCCAAGATGAGTGGTTACGCGGCCGGGAAATTTTTAACGCAAACAAGCCAATATTCTTCCGCGCTGCGTGAAATGTGGCACCATCTTATTCAAACCACATATGGTGCAAGTCATGTTCTTCAATTGCGTGCCAAAATAAGGATAAGACGACCACAACTCTCCGAATGGACAGTAACAATTTCGCTCTTGACGCTTTCAAAGAAGAAAGGTACAGACGCAGCACCTGAAGAAAGAGCGCACCAGACAATAAACCTCGATGTGAATAATACCTACATAGTTTGGATAATTAGTTAACATCACACCTATGGATGTATATATGGATCATACTCTCCTATTAAGTGATTCTGTCTTCTTCTTCTTTTTTACTGGCTGGTAGAGTGGAGCTATTATTTTTCTTCTGCTTTCACGGTTGGATACTGCATCGAAGTTCTTAAAGCTGTTGTATTCCTATTGATCCGAACCCCATGACCTAACCAGGGTAGCCGCTGTCTACTTATTCTTCGAACTATGTCTATGCCAGCGTATATCACGAACACGTCTTCGATTTTACCGGTAGAGCTATTCGCCGGTGTACAGAGGACCATAAATCGTACATAAAAAGTTTCTCTCGAAAATTCCTTATGTCAACTCAGCAGTTGTTGTCATCGTCTATGCCTCCGCACTTTATAGGAGTATGGAAATGATGAGTGACTTGAAAAGTTTGGTCTTTATTCGTTGAGGTAAGACTTTACTATCCAATTCCCTACTTAAGTTCCAAAATAGACGAAGCTTTCCACGACTTCATAGTTGGACTGTCAACAGTGACGTTGAAGCCTACTCAGAATGTAATAAGGTGTCGTCAAGCTTCTGGGGTTTGTAGTTGCGACGCACATCCTGGAAATGTGAGAAACTGTGCAGGTCAATCTAACAAAACAATCTTGTTATCTCTAAACCAACGCATTGTAGTCGCTGATTTGTGACAAGGAGCATTGTCTTGCATTGTAATGTTGCCTCCTCCATGCTTAACAGTGGGTACCACGCAATCAGGATAATATTCTTCCCCAACCCGTCGCTTGACGAACGTCGCACCTGGTGTTCCAAATATGTGTAGAAAAGAAAAAATAATGTTTTCATAAGATTTGTACTATGTCTTCAAAATTGCTCTAGGCTAAGAAGCTATGGCTATTAATACTTTAATACGATCTTAACTAAGCTAACCACGAAGTTTGATTCATCAGACCACAGAACATTCGACCAATCTTCTTCCGTGAAATGTTGGTATCGGCGAGCCCATTCTAAACGATATTTCCTATTCCTTTCTGAGAGCCACGACTTCTTTCGGGCTTTACGTCCTTTTAAACCTGCTTCCAGAAGTCTTATTCTAGCTGTTTGAGCACTAAGTGGTTTACTAAATTCATCCGAAAGGGCAGCTGCAAGGGCAGAAGAAGAATTTTTGCGATCCTTGAGAGACTCGCCTATATGGTAAGTATTCGGTCTTCTCGTTTACTGGTTAGACACTTTCTTCCACTTTTTGATTTATTATTGTGGGATTTCGTCTCCACAAATCGCCTGATAGCAAATTTGTGCTATCGCGCACCGCAAACATTCCACCAAATTGGCAATCTCAACCTGAGACTTACCTTCGTAACTAATTTCACTCCTTTTAGGCATTTCGGTAAATATGAACTGTTTTTATAAGATTGGTAACTTTTCACTAAATGTAATTTACACTTTCACTTTCAAATTTTAAATGCGAAAATATTTTATGAATTTCTTAAAAATTACATTTTTTAGATTTAGCTTAACCTGAGTGCTATGACTTTTAATATTACACAATTTATTCGTTTAATCAACAGTTAAACACCCATGTAAGACATTTACAAAAAGAAGTGGTAACTTTGATAGCCACATTTGAGAATACTTGCATTTTAGTGGGGTGCCTAATACTTTTGGCCAAGGCTGTAGAGGATCCTCCGTAAGGCTGATGGTTTTTTATGAGGGGCTTTGATTTTCGTGTCTTAAACACACTCGGAGGGGTTAATATTCCCTACCGAGGCTCAACCGCTATAAGAAAATTCAACTTAATTTTATATTTAAATTAATTTTCTATAATGTTTGGATGTTGGTCAGACAGTACGACTATCTATGCCGCCATAATCGTCCGAAATAAATATAGCATTGATTGCCCTATCTTCGTACTTCTCAAAATTATCGTTATATGAGGAGTAGGCATGAACTTGGTCTGATTAATTAGCACTATCGTCCTTATGACTCAAAAAAATGGTTGAACCAAGTTAAATTAGACAGGCATGGCTTAATCGATTTCTCTAGTCATTCCATGAAGTTTGATATAAATATGCCTAAATCTATTTCGATTATTCCTTTACATACAACAGACGTATTTTAACGTCATGTAAGATCCGAGGAGATGATCCACGACTATTTCCCAAAATATATTGAATTTATGGTGCGAACATCGTCTAAAGATGCTCTACAACCTCCTCATATCGCATATAAAGTGCTATCGAGCGTACTGTGCGAGGGACTAGTGTCCACCATCAACACTTTGATTGGACCTTATCGGTGTGTCTTAAAACATGGTAATTTCACCATGCGCGAAATCTTGGAAAAGGTTTCGAAGAAAAAAATGGACCCCACCGCCACTTTTCGGTTTTAAAGCTTCTGCCTCTACGTAGCAAGGTCTGAATTTGGTATCCCCGAAAAACTTATACGGCTTATAACACCGCCAAAATCAGGAAGTATCTCTCTAGCCGTTCGATACTAAGAAATACGACTCTTTATCCAGCATCATCACTTTCAGAAATGTAGATTGACTCTGGCCAACAAGTACAACTTTGTACAGAGTGTTCAGTTGAGAAGTAAACCAACAGCCCACTCTTCGCAAGCATCCCCGCTCTGCTGGCATCTGATGAATCGGCGCGTTTGGAATTTTCGAGAGAAATGTTTTGCGTACGATTTATAGAACTCTACGTATCGGCAACAGCGAATGCCGCATACAAAGGAACGTTGAATTGTGCGAAATAAACGACACCAATGGCATGGGTTAGTGAGTTAAGAGGCAGCAAGAAGATTAGACGCCAAAAGATTAATGAGTTTAATCCTCTGACACCGTTTTCCCAGTAATGTAACAAGTATAACAGCTCTTTAATGAGGCTCCAAGGACTTAGAATGAGTTTTTACTCCCTAAACTAATGTTATTGTCATATATATATATCTCATCCAACTCATCCTTCCATTACATATGGTAGCCCAAACCACCTCTCAAACTACTAAGCCAAATAAATATATTTTGTCTTGTAGTTTTCTTTTTGGTATATTTTTTAAAAAGCATAAATGAACATAATTATGCATGCATTCATGAAGGAACTTCTACAACTAATTAACAATTAACAACTCCTCAGCACAGCTCACAAGTCATTTAGACTTTGTTTGGTGGCAAGTAGGTGTTCTCAATACCGCCAACTGGAGCGCCGCCATATTGTTGGCCGGCAGCGGCTGCTGCAGGTGCCTGGGAAGCGAAATTCAAAACTGGAGCAACACCACCATTGTAGCTGCTGGTGTTACCGCCCAAGCCATCGTATTGCGATTGAATGGCCTGTTTGGCGTTCTCAGCATCAGCTGGAGTACGGTACTTGACGAAGTGAACCTCAGGTTTGTGTGCGCTCTGGTGGTTGAGTGAGTTCAATTTGTTGGCCAAGTCACCGATGTCAGCTTGTTTGTTGAGCACATAAATGGCAGTACGTTCATCACCAGCAGATTTAGCCAATTGAAGGGCGGCATTCTCAAGACCAGAGTTTTCAGGTCCCTTAATGAAGATCACACGCAAGTTCTTCTTCAATGAGTTGACGAGTTGACCAGCATCACCAGCATCGTTGAATTCATGTTCGGGTGCAGTGTAGGTGAAGAATTCTTTGTTGAGTTCAGGAGCAGCAGGTGCACTGTAGCTTGGACCGGCAGCAACTGGACCACCGTAGCTGGGACCACCATAGCTAGGACCACTTAAAGCTTGACCACCATAGCTGGGACCAGCTAAAGCGTGACCACCAAAGCTTGGGCCAGCGAGCGCTGCACCGCCATAACTTGGACCACCGTAGCTTGGACCACCAAGTGTTTGTCCGCCATAGCTTGGACCGCCAAGGAGACTACCTAATGCTGGTCCGTGGCTTTCATAGTTGTAGCCAAGGCTGGCTGCGTAAGTCGCAGATATGACGGAGCACAGAATCTGTAATGTAAAGAAGTTTATGGTGAGTAATAATTATTGATCACTTCGATATCCTTCACGGTCTTACCAGGAATGCACGCATTTTTCAATTTAAGAATAGAGTTTGTTAAAGTTTGCAGTTCAGTTGCTTACTGTTTGTCTCATCGGAGTATTGGTTTAATATATACGAAAAAATTTGCCATGCCAAGAAGAATGTGCAAAATACAATAAAATCGTATGCTCCAAATAATCAGAAATACATACATACATACATACATATAAGAGCAATCATAACTGATATGACGAAAAGTTCAAAATTCTCTTCGAAAATCATAATAGAAAATAAACTAAATTTTCTTGTCACGCTAAAAATATGTGTACATATATATTTGTTTAATTATACAATTATACATACATAGGTATATACTAACTAATGGTCATCTAAAGATCACAGCGTGTCCAAAAATATTTTTTTTTTTTTTTTGAAGAAACCATTGAGTGAAACTATTCAAATTTGGCATTCAGTCAGTTGGACGTTTAAGGTCTGACTCAGTTTGGTCGACGGTTTTAGGAAATTTCATTGCATTCGTCATCGCTGCTGCTGCTGCTGCTGTTGCTGCTGCATTATGTAATCGAAAGCTAAGTCTCTGCTCACGAAGTGTTGAGTTGATTTTTGCATTGCAAAATTATGTGCAAATTTATGCGCCAATTGTGGGCGGATTTGCTCAAAATTTAATAAGAAAGCGAAAAAAGTATAACAAAATTGTATTTATTTACATATGCAAATAAATTTATAGCGAATTCCATTACTGGTCACTATTATTAGACAAAATTAGACATTTGCACTTTTACATAAGTTTGGAATGTTTTTCATTTGCTAACTTCATATATAAATGTATCGAGTTGTCCGGCTGCCTGCTCACTAGATATTCGTTGGTTGGGAAGTGTGGACGATTTTTTTAAGTGGCTCGTCTCAAGAAACTTAAAAAAACACGCAATTTTCCTCTAAGAAACTTCTCAAGCTTCTCGGCGTACGCCAACAGCTGTACACTCTTACAGATGATTATACCGTCTCAGCTCTGCAGCTCGTATTATTTTCGCCACTAATAGTTTAAAGAAGTCACCTTGTCTGAAACCTCGAGTTGTTGAAAGAAAGTTGCTTTAAAATCGACCAAGAGGTGGCGTTCGTCGATCCTCTTTTCAAGAAGTTCTTTTCCAAAATTTGGCGTATAATGAATTTTGGGTCAATGAAAAATTGTTCAGGTCTAAAGTCACACTGATTGCACCATATATCAGCTTGTTGGCGGTGGACTTTAGCCTTTCACACAATACGCTCGATAGGACCTTGTATGGGACATTGAGGAGGCTTATCTCACAATAATTGGCGCAAACCGTGAGCTTCCTATTTTTATGGATTGGGCAGAGCACACTTAAGTTTCAACCGTTGGACCATAGAAAACTGATGTATGCTCCTTGCCAGCTCTTCACCGCCATGTTTGAATAAGCCAAGCGAGCAATCGCTATTTGAACCTCCTCTTAGTCGGTTGCGAGGTAGAAAGTATGATTTCTCATCACTGTAGTTCGACATTCTTTGTCGTACCAGCTCTTTTTTTTGACATTGCCGAAATCCATATATTTCCATAGTTTCCAATAGCTTAAGATGCCGTTCCACAGTTTCCTTATACCGAGTTGCTGATGAGTGCTCTCAGAAAGCAGAAGTGCAAGTCGAAATCTAGTACTACGGATAAACCATATTTTGGGTCCCGGCGAAGTTGGTTAGCCTCAACCCGTTTGCAGATGTTTCGTTGTGGAGGCTGAATTTCACGCCTGTTCTGCCAAAAATATATTCTTTGCCCACCATGACGTTAAAGTCGCCAAGCAATATTTTCTTTCACATCAAGACGGGAGCAGTGCTAATATGCTAGTTGTAGGTGTTCATATAAAGCGTCCTTGGTCACAGCATCTTTTTCTTCCATCGGGGTGTGGGCGCAAATCGGCGATATGTTACAAAATTTCGCTTTGATACGGATTGTGGTGAGACGTTCATTCACCGGTGATAATGCCAGTACTGCAATTAAGGCACCGGGCATTCCAAGTGTATGCACTCAAATAGTGATTTTTAAATACATGCGGGGGTAGTCAACAAACGAAGGGTCTCTCATCCGAGGCTTTGATTAATTTTTTTTGGAGATTAGTTTTTATGTGGTTGGTCACTTTAGCACGCCTCCAAACGGATATTTATTGGCTGCCCAGGGGCTACTTGGTCTAAGTCGGGAAGTCGTGAGTTGCTTGAAGGAATCATTTCCGGTCAATCCAAGTTAAACGGCAGTCAAAAACTTTCGTATTGTTTAGTAAGTGCTTATTTTTGCTTAAATTTGATTTTAATATTGTATTACTGTGGGAAAGAAATATGGTTGTGTCTCTAAGCGGAAAATTAAGAGTGATTGTAATTACATATATAATATTTAGTTAACGATCAGATGGCAATCAGTAAATCTCTGCTAACAAAAATAATGGCAATGCAAAACGATTTGAAGCAAAATAAAATTTTTGGAATTTTTAAAAAATTTCCAATATAAAGATTTGAAAAAAAGATTAAATTTAAGCAAAGAAAACGGAAGTAGTTAAATATTTATTTATGCATCGCCTGCTATCAAACACAAGTAAACATATGTTTTTGTACTAATTCATGTATGAAACATAAATATGTATAACACAAAATTCCTATGCAAACAAAAAAAAAGCATTATTTTATGTATTATGACAAGCGTTTAAAATTGATTTTGATTTGCATATATCACATTCGATAACAATGTTGAAAATTATGTTCATAGTTATTATCACAAGTTGACATTTATACAGATGAGTTCTGCTCAACAAACCATATTTTATAAGTTCAATGGCCCTCATAGCACATAAATAAAGCACAGAAAAAAATATATTTTTTTTTTAAATTCAAAAACAAATATTTTCGTTGTTCGCATTTATGACTTTTTCTTTGCGGTTTTCCATAAAAATAGTTTAACAACCATTAAATATAATATATACTCGTATATAAGAGCAGGCTTTTTTATGAAAATATAAACATAGGTATAAAATTTTATTTCTCATAAATATTCAATTTTACACAGTTCGATATAGATTTGTATATATGTATATAAAAATAGAAAACTGTTTTTTTTATTTTTTTATTTTATTGCAGCGAAATTTAGGTAAATTTGTTTGTTTGACCTACATTTGGTGATGTTAATAATAGATTTTGTAATGAAGATGGAAAATGGTGATCGATTATAAATTTGCGATTTATCGGCGGCTTAACAGATATTTATCGTCCTGTAGTTAGCTCGCATGAGTGGTGAGAGATGAGTGCCTTCAGAGAGCAGAAGTTCAAGTCGAGTAGAAAATCGTTCGAAGGGGTTGCCATTCCCTGCCTGACGGGTGATAGTAATTAAAAACAAGAAAGTAGTGCTATGCCATGCCGAAATCTGTACACCTTTCATGACCATATCAAATTTATTGTATTGCGTTTTAAGATTAGATATTAATTACCCTCTATGGCATAGTCTTCGATTTCGATGATTTTCGGTGCCAATCTCTATTTTACATTTTCAGATACTTTTTTTTTTAAACCTGGCAGTGAAGAGCTGAGAATATTGTTGGACGGATGCATACCCGCTGATTGAACCTAAGTGTGCTCTGCCCAATCCATTAAAAGGGAGACTCCACGGTTTGCGCCAATATGGTCGGATTAGCCTCATAAATATCGCATACAGGGTTCTATCGAGCGAATTGTATGAAGCTGAAGGAACCTTATCATTGTGGCTTAAGACCTGGTCAATCCACCTTCAACCAGATATTCATCATACGACAAATCTTGGAAAATACCCTTGACAAACGTCTGGTAGTGAACGAAGACAAGATGAAATATCTCCTTTCATCAAACCCACAGTCATCGTGTTCGCGACACCGCTCCGACATTACTGTTCGAGTCACTCTTGTCAACAGGTGCTACTGGGATGGACTGAGTAGACAATTAAAAAGTAAATTCCTCTCTCGACTAACCAAAACCAAACTCTGTAAGTCACTCATCACTTCCATCATGAGGCCTGGACAATTTCGACATACGATTTGTCGACCATGGGAGTCTTCGAAGGAAAGTTTTGCGAACGATTCATGGTTCAGTGTGGATTGGCTACGGTGTATACCGCAGACAAGAGAGCTATAAGAGTTATGCGATGATATTGATATAGTTCAGCAAATAAAGAGACTACGAAGTGGATATGCTGGCTAAGTCATGTTGTTCGAATGGATGAAAGTCCACCGGCTTTGGAAGTTTTCGATGAAGTACCCGCCGATGGAAGCAGATCAAGAGGAGGGATCAGGTAGAGAACAATCTGGTTTGACAAAAAAAAAAAAATGAAGAGATGGATAGTTTGTTTTGATACTTGCATACTTCGGACCAAAGTTAGTATTTCATGCAGGATAAAGGAAAGGATAAAAACTATTCATATCAAAATCCACTGCCCGCCTGCTGGTTGACAGCAATAAAAAAAAATTATTAGCTTTTAAGTAATTTTCTATAACTTTGGTTGTTGGTTTTGTCCGTATTCGAATCCATGACTTTCTGCATGACAGTATACACTTTCAAACTACTCGGCGGCGCCTTCTTAGCTTGCACATCTTTAAAATCAGTGCTCTTTGAGTGACGTTTGTAACCACAGAGGCAATTTTGGACTTAAATTTTTGAAATGTGTATATTAAAAATTCGATGCTGATGCCATCTAGTAAAAAAAAATTATATCTAATATTATTATATCTAATATTTTAAATGTTTTTTTAAGCTATCGACTGCAAGCAACTTTATTTGATCACTTTAAGTAATAAAAAAAAAAAAAAAAAAATTAAAATAAAAAAAGATCGCCTCTATGATCAATAACATATTTTATTTATTTAATTTGATGCTATTGTTTTTATGCAAAATGTTAAATATGCTGCAGCACAGTGTACATACATACATATGCACATATGTATATACGTTTTAGGCTCGTGACCAAAAGTAGCATACATATACGAGTAACCATCACCACCAACCTCGTCTAGCCTCGTCTCATCTCGTCGCGTCTCGCGGTATACTGACGTCGTGCTCATGCATTTTATTTAAACTTATTTGCATTTTAATGTCTGCGTTGGTATTTCTTGTATGATAAAAAAGCAATAAAATATCGAAGTAATACATATATATACCAATATATTCATTTCCATATTGACGCATACCAAAACCACAAAGAGCAAAAAAAAAAAAAACAAATACAATATTTTGACAAAATTTTATTTTTAATTTTTATTATCGCGGGGGCTGTTTTATGTGTCAATTTTTACATCTAAGCTCCGCTTTGAAAATACTGAAAATATGTCATTAGCTGTGCAGACGCTTTGTTACAACATCCCGAACTGACATTGTCTTGGAAGATATTGGAAAAGTGTCTAAGCCGCTAAGCCTCGCTTAACGACGTCTTCCCTGAAGATCAAAGGCAGGCGACTGTTAACTTAAGCTTCTTTTGGTGTCGCATTTTTTCACTTCGCTCTTTGAATTTTATGCTTTTCACAGATAATTTATGACGAATATAAAAAAAAATCGGATAAATTTGTAAGCAATCGTGTCGGGAAAGGCGATTAATGTGTAATTGGTCACGGTTTGGTCAATAAAAAATGTAATAATTTCTAAAAATAGTTGCTTCTTTTTGTCTTACTTAACTTAAATAGGCTATCTATAAATATTTTGGAAGTAGAAGGCATTTTCTGTCTTATACTATATAATATAGCAATTGCTTCCAATATAAGATGGGCATGGACATCACCTCCATTGCCTTTAATATAATTTAACGCATCAGGTATGGGAGAAGCGTCATCTTCAAAATAATCAAGAAAATCAAGAAATAATCCAATAGGTATGGATTTTTGAGTTCGGACGCGGCTATGTTGCCTTGAGACTTGTGATAGCTTCGTTTTTTAAGCCCGCGATTCACCTTCGGTTAAGAATATGAATTTCACTACAGTTTTCATGTTGTTTAATACTGTTACATCAGGTAATGAAACTGTCCAGAACGAAGTGCTCTTTAAAACGTATTCCGTAAATAAGCCAATAGATAAAGGATTTTCCAATGGGGATGATGTGATTTCTAAGTGTCGTTTTGACCATTTTTAATATGCCATAATCTGTCATTTTTTTCATAGCATTCAGTAATGTTTACAATTTCATCATGACAAGATATACGCAAGAAGAACATTTACAAGCAATAGCAACAACAACAACTTGAAAACGATGACGATTTTTTAAAGAAAATCATCTTCTCCGGACAGGCTCACTTTCATTTGAGTGGTGTAGTAATTAAGGGGTTACATACAGTTAATGGGCCAAAAAAAAGCGAATTTTTAAGAATTTTTTTGAGAAGTTTTAGAATTTATTGATTCAAAAAGATTACATACTTATCATGGTATTATTCAACCATATTTTAATCCTTATAACTAGTAAAAATATTTCTCTGGAGAAGAGCTACAGGAGGTCCTCTGAAAAAAGACGTCTTGCGGTGATCACTCTATCTCTGAACTGGATCATCTGAAATTAAAAAACCAAACATATTTCATTAAATTAATGCTGAATCTAGTGATTAATCACGAAGGAATAAGCAAAAAAATTTTTTTTGTCAAAATGGCGCCTTCTCAAAGAAAAAAGTCGATTTTTCAGCGAAATTTCGATTTTAAATTGTTTATAAAAATAAGTTGTTATCGTTAAAATTAAACCATAGATTAATCACTGAAAAATATATTCAAAATGCTATTGCGAAGAAAAATAATCCACAAACTATTCATCAACAACCATTACATTCACCTAAATGGACAGTTTGGTGTGGTTTTTGGTTTGATGGTTCCTTCGAACTGAAGCTGGTAGCATCGTTATTGTCAATGGAGAACCGCTCTCGATGTTCAATGATAACCAACTTTATATGGCCACAATTGGAAGAAGTTAATTTTAACAACAGCTGGTTCCAATAAGACAGCGCTACGTGTCACAAAGTACGTGTAACAACCGAATTATTGCGAGAAATGTTTGGAGATTCGATTTTTCCAAAAATTGTGACATTGAATGGTCTCCAAGAAGTTGTAATTTAACACCATTCGACTACTTTTTGTGAGGTTTTTTGAAGTTATTGGCCTTTAGCAATAAACTAGACTCTCTTCAAGCTTTAAAAGTCAATATTGTACATGCTATTCATGACATATGTCCTGATTTTGCGAAAAAAGTGCCTAAAAAATTGGGTTCATCGAATTCGTTCCGGCAAAAGTAGTCGTGTAGGCCATTTAAATGATGTTGTATTTAAAACTTAATTGTATCGATTGTACTTCACACTAAATAAAGAACTTCCTTAACAATGAGTGTGTCTATTTTTTTTTTTAAATCATATCACTCTTATTGGAAAACTCTATACACTTATAAATTATTCATTTATCGGTGCATTGCTAGTTCACCCAATAAAGTTTACTCACTTTTTGTCTGTCTAGTGACGATTTTTTTCAAGACCGATTACTTTAAAATCGATTAATCAAATGGTTTTATATTTCTGTCCTCAATTCATCATCCCATAAACTAACAGCTTTTGGACTTCTCTTCAAAAACCCCACCTGTTCAAAGTACACTTTTCTTCTGAATGGCGATCTTCTTACCTTCTTTTACGTGTAGTACGGCTGACTTCTTCTCCTTCATTGGTGTAGGCGATTAGATCCGAAATAAAAATATTGAACCAGTCGTTTCTTCTTTTAACTATTCGGCGCCAATTCAAAACACCAAGTGGCTCGAGTTCCTTTTCCACCTGATATTTCCAATGGAAAGGGAGCCTACCTCCACTTCTTCCTCTACCACGAGGTATCGCATCGAATGCATTCAAGTCGGAATGGAGCGCGCCATTAGCAAATCCTTTCTTTTACCTGATCATTGATGTGTTTTTTCAGGCGAAACTGGCGGCTATATGTACATGAGGCTCTCAATTGTCTAAGCTCAATTAAAAGCTCTAAGAAAATAGTATCCATAACTCTTGCCTAACCAGGCCACATTAAGAATCCAGGAATACGTGATGGCAAAGTAGTTCTATGCTTCTCGGCAGGGAATTTCAACCACTCCGAGTGTATTTTTGACATGAAAGAAAAGCTCTTTATTACAAAACCATCAGCCGTTCGGAGGCGGCTGAGAGTAAACTGTAGGTCCCTCTACTTGTTGGAAAAACATCGATACGCACACGGTTACAAAGAGTCAATTATATTATATGGTATATATAACAGTTCTCTCACATATCGGGTAATGAGATGACGAACGAACTTCCAAAGAAGGACAGTACGCCTCCACTATCCTCATCATGGAGTACCCTGGACCTGCGCTGTTCACTTATGTAGAAGCTTATTATGATAGAGTTATTTATTTAAGCCTAAGATGGGAAAAATAGTTGAAGTCATCAAAACTTGAAGAGAGAGTCGGCAGTTCTGTACTTTAGAGGTAAGAGGATCCCTCTATTTCAAACTACCTGACCATAGCAGCGTACTTCAGGCGGAGATACTCGTTATTTTGGGGTAGAAAAGCTAAGAATATCTTCATTTTCACGGGCACTGGGCTTTCTTACGATAAATATCGGATACTACAGTTTGCTTGTATTTTTATAATAGACTACCTCTCCCGTGTTTCCTAAGCAGATTCTTCTTGTTAAGAGTCACATTGGGATGAATGTTGCCACTTGCAAGATGTTTCTCAGGAAATTTAGATATGAACAAGCCGCGTAAGGGTGGAGTGGAAATACAGCTTTCCGCAAATACAGACGAACCCGGATAAAATGGTATAAGAAAAGATCACGTGATACGCATTCCTTAAAAAGAGGGGGCATGCCTAGGTGTAGGTAAAGTGCGGCTTCGAATTATTCCTATTTCTTGTGACACAAAACAAGATGGATTTTTGTTTTTGGAAATTTCCATAAATATTTGTCGATATCTTGTTCGGCCTGTGTGTTGTTGAGGAGATCAATGTTCTCCTTGCCCTGTTCTTCGATACTAGCCCAAAATATTGCAAAAATAATTTCTTTTGAACATTCGATAAATCAGTTTCTATATTTCTTCTTCTAATGTTTACAGGTAACTGTGTTTTACTAGTGTTGTTATGTGGTGTGTTGTCTTACTTTTCTAAAAATTTAACTAAAGAGGAAAACAATTCATTAAAATTAATTAACAATCAATTCAACAAATCAAAGCTTAGATTCTTCTGCCGGGTGGCAAATACGACGCTTGTGGTGGAATGTACGAGTTGGATGGTGCCGCTGGGGCGGCTGGAGCAACTGGCGCTTGGGAGGCGAAGTTCAAGACTGGTGCAGCACCGCCATTGTTACTGGTAGATGGACCGGGCAAAGAGTCGTATTGTGACTGGATGGCACGTTGAGCGTTCTCAGCATCAGATGGAGTCCTGTATTTGACGAAGTGTACCTCGGGTTTGTTGGTGTTGCTTGGCAGTGAGTTCAATCTGTTGGCCAAGTCACCGATATCAGCTTGTTTGCTGAGCACATAGATTGCAGTACGTTCATCACCAGCAGATTTGGCCAATTGGAGGGCGGCATTTTCGAGTCCAGTGTTTTCGGGTCCCTTAATGAAGACAACACGCAAGTTCTTCTTCAGCGAGTTGGCAAGTTGACCAGCATCACCAGCATCGTCGAATTCATGTTCAGGTGCGGAGTAGCTGTAGAACTCCTTGTTGTACTCATTCACAGGCTGAATGGGTTGGGAGAGTTGAGCGGCACCGCTGGGGCTGGACAAATCGACGGCGCCCTGTTGGGGGTAGCTGTATTGAGCCGAAGCGACGGCAACGAAGCACAAAACCTGTAAATGAAATGTGATAATTTTCTTTTGTAACTTTTTGACACAAACTAATGCACTAAGTTGTTATTGTTATACATATATATATTATTTGTATATCCAAGTATCCTTTGTAGTATTTGTTTTTTCTTCTATTTCGTATCCACCTACCACAAATGTACGCATCTTCAGGCTTGCAGCAGTAAGTTTAGTTTTGATAGAGTGTTGAGTTGATTATGATTTCGTTTCGTTCGCGTCGCGATCTTTATACCATTTTGCTTCTGTACTGTAACCGCCGATGATAACAGCAAATTCCAGCCTTAGCGCTGCTGCATGCAGACATACATACCATCGCTGAAGTCGACGTCAGAGCTATTGGTTTTGTTATTGCCATTCGATTTGTATCAGATAAATCTATATATGACGCTGTTGGTGCCACAAAGTTGCCTAGTAAAATTTAAAAATATTTTAATAATATAATAAAAATATCCATAGTCGCTTTGTCTAAAGATGGTGATTAAAATTTTTTCATAGAAAGTTTTCAAGGCAAATATGTATGTATGTTTGTATGTATGCGGTAACCTTTGATCAGTTAAACGCATGTTGTGACAAAAATATCTATCTGTAAATGACCCTGAAAGAAATGGTGCTCCTTCTCACTACAGGCACAAATGTAACCAAAAAATTGTATGATATTTTGCCTCTCCTGGTCTTTAGTTTAAGCTCATTTAAAGTCTTTTCAGTCTTACAAACGATAATTTTGGGCTATAATCTGGATTATTAAATTAGAGAGATTATTGTTACTTAATTAAAAATATTTCTAGATACATTCTATGAAGCAAAATCTTTCTTTTATTAATTTAAATTAAAATTAAATTTATTAAAATTTATTTTTATTTAAATTTGTTTTAAATTTAGTTTAATTTTTAGTACTTTTAATTAAGACAAAAAAATGAGTTTTGCATCCAAGATTATCTTTACTCGAAATGAATAATTCAGATGTTCTGTCAATTGACTAATCGAAAATTATAAACTTTTAACTATTTTATTCTCTATTATTCTTTTTACGATATTTATTTAATTCCTTTCCTATCTTTAATTTTTTTTTTTGGACTTGAGACGGTATTTTCTTCCTATTTTTTTCCGCAAAACCTCAGGCAATATTATTTCGGGTTATCCTTTTTGCGGTATCGAAAATAAACTTAAATAGAATGCATTTAAAACTATTTTTTTCATGGCGTTAAATTTTAATTACAAAGTTTAAACCTTGGCACGCAATTTTTCACAAACATCGTTCCGTTTGAGGTAATTTTCGAACACTCTTGGCACATATTATGCGATATCAGACATGAGTGCATCAGACAGTAAATGTTTTTTTGGGTGTAATGGCCTCTGTTAAGTTATTTGGATATTCATGGAGCCCCATATGCGACATTGTAGTGCTTATTTACGTACCATATTTGGTTTGACAGTTAAGTTCGTGTTTAAAGTGAAAAATCGTGCCTGATTGGTTGGTGTAGCACTGGATAGGTGGCATGTAGGATCACCGTATTAAAGTCGCACCTCATCCATGTCATTCTCTTCCACATTTAGAAACAAATAACCTCTGAGATCGGCAAGGTAGTGACCAGCATTGACGATATCCCAGCTTCTTCCTTGTTTTCAAAGAAACACGGACCAATGAGTCCACTGGTTCACGTGCCGCATCTAACAATCAAACGTTGAGGATGCATTGACCTTCCATGGTTAGGTGTGTATTTTCTGAGTCACAAATGAGGTAATTGTGCTGTTAACATAAAGAGATTTTATTGTTTTCGCGGTAAAAATTTTTATCCTCGCCAAAAAAAAATTCATCCGCATCGCTTGGTTCAATTTTTGCTACAATACATGTGGTTTAGTATGAGTATTGGTTTTCACTCTGAAGACGTGGATATGTACATAATTGGACTTCGTTGCTTTAAACGAAGGTGCATATGAATACAATGATTTAATGTATATGATTCAAATCTAATCTTTCCGTCAGTAGTACGAAACAAAATAATCTTTCACATAATTTTTGATTGAAAAAAAAAAATTTGAAAACATCAAAGCAATAAATTTCCTACAAGGCAACGCACGATGTACGCAGTTTAGTAACTTTACACCAATATGCGTATGCGGAAACGACACGACGAACTTCGTTTAGTTCAGTCATTAAGCTTTTTAGAAATTCGGTTCATAGAAATTGGAACAAAGCCGCCGGTTTTTTGAAAGTGAAAGAACGTATAATGAGCGGATAATTGATTTAAAATATTAACTCATTGAATTTGAATTTCAGAAATTCGTAGTACAAAGTTGACAAAAAAAAATATATATTTTTTTTCTTACCGGCAATAAATGCAATCGTTTTTGAAGAGAATAATAGAAAGTATTTATTTGAAAAGTAATATTCTTAAAAGACTTTGAAATTAAATAAATAAATTGGAATATATAAAAAATTATGATTTAATGATTTTATAAAGTTTATGTCATTATATGAAATTTAAAAGCATGTAGACAATTATTTTATCATTTATTATATTATAGTTAAATTGTTTACCAATATCTTTTGGCTGTGAGTCCTTGATAAATAATAATAAAATTGTAAATCTGTATATATGTCCCTTTAGTTTTCCTAGTTTTGCATTTATTTCTTAGTAATACTAACTTAAACATATAAAAATATGTAACATCAAGGTAGAAAATAACTTAAAAGCTTTAAAGAAAAGACAGACCATCACTTTAAAGTAAATACATGAATTTTAGAAATTACCAATAGGCTAAAATAATTTTATCAAATATATGTATAACTTCGATTCGATATGTAGATACATAAAATATAATATAAAAATGTTTATAAAATTGTATGCGAGCAATATTGTCGCTCTGTTACTTAATTCAGTGAAGATCTGATTGCTTGAGATAATGTTTTCACCATGTCTTATTTACACATACGAGCTTACATACTTAAATATTTAGGTCTTTTAAGGGTGTAGGAGTGTGTAATTTTCAAACGACGAAGAAGAAATCGTCAGAGTTGCCAAAAATTAATACAAAAATTTAAAAAATTTGAAACTTTAACACATTCGGGCGTAAAGTAGTACATCGTTGAGCTTTCACGGTGCTGAAGCTTTTTATGGTTTCTTTCTATACAAAACACAATTAGTAAATAAATATTCCACATATTTAAATTATTCCTGCTTAGGCGAAAATCATATTAATTTAATTTTTTTATTATTTAACCCTAAAAGCGATTTATTATACCAATTATTAACAGCGGCTTAAAGAGCCATTTTTGAAACAAAAAAAGAACTTTGAACTTGAATCCATAGAGTTATGGTAAAATTTGTAATAAGTATTAATAAAGAGTAATTTTTGCTAATTTTATTGCTAACAATTTTCACATTAATAAAAATTTAAATAATTTAAATTTCAATTACTCCTTAGTGGCAATACTTCAACCAAAACAGTGGTGGCGAAAAATAACTTGAAAAGCCGCTTGACGTCTGCTGGTTATTTCCATTGTTGTGACAAAATAGTTTTATTTTTGTTTCTATTGTTGTTGTGCTTTTATTTTTGTAACGCTCAAAATTTGTTGTTATCTTTTTGTGTGCATATTGACTTGTTGTTGTTACGGAATTCCCAGCATTAGGCCAAAAATTTGCTTGTGAATTATTCAAATGAGAGTATAAAAATTCCGGTTTCATTGCCGCATAGCGCCACTAGTGGGTCGTGGTTTGGTTGACCGTTGTTGTTGTTGTTGCGGCAATGATCTTTATTATAAATATTTTATTTAAAGCTATAGTTAGCAGTTTTAAATGCCAGCTGTCACAATCAAAACAAAATATCGTTAATTGGCGATAACATTTTCTTCTCCTTCGTTAGAGACATCTTCGTACGCAAAATACACTACAAAATACAAACAATCTTTTATACTTGAATGTTTTTACTTGTATTTTAATCGATTTAAATAAAAGCCTGGGTTGTTGCTGCACCAAGGATTCAAAAGAGAATTGCTTGCTACTTTAACATGAGAATAAAAAAATATATAAAAAATCTTGGAATAAACATATAAAATAAAAACAAATTGTATTATAAAACAAATTAAATAAAGCTAAATAAAATATAACAAAATAAAAAAAAAAACTAATTAAATAAAATAAAATAAACAAAAATAAAAAATAAAATAAAATAAAATAAATAAAACAAAATAAAGTAAAATGTAATATAACAAAATAAAATAAAATAAAATAAAATGAAATAAAAATAAAATAAAATAAAATAAAATAAAATAAAAATAAAATAAAATAAAATAAAATAAAATAAAATAAAATAAAATAAAATAAAATAAAATAAAATAAAATAAAATAAAATAAAATAAAATAAAATAAAATAAAATAAAATAAAATAAAATAAAATAAAATAAAATAAAATAAAATAAAATAAAATAAAATAAAATAAAATAAAATAAAATAAAATAAAATAAAATAAAATAAAATAAAATAAAATAAAATAAAATAAAATAAAATAAAATAAAATAAAATAAAATAAAATAAAATAAAATAAAATAAAATAAAATAAAATAAAATAAAATAAAATAAAATAAAATAAAATAAAATAAAATAAAATAAAATAAAATAAAATAAAATAAAATAAAATAAAATAAAATAAAATAAAATAAAATAAAATAAAATAAAATAAAATAAAATAAAATTAAATAAAATTAAATAAAACAAAATAAAACAAAATAAAATAAAATAAAATAAAATAAAATTAAATAAAATTAAATAAAATTAAATTAAATAAAATAAAAAAAATAAAATAAAATAAAATAAAATAAAATAAAATAAAATAAAATAAAATAAAATAAAATAAAATAAAATAAAATAAAATAAAATAAAATAAAATAAAATAAAATAAAATAAAATAAAATAAAATAAAATAAAATAAAATAAAATAAAATAAAATAAAATAAAATAAAATAAAATAAAATAAAATAAAATAAAGTAAAATATAATAAAACAAAATAAAATAAAATAAAATAAAATAAAATAAATATAACTAAAATAAAATGAAATAAAATAAAATAAAATAAAATATAATAAAATAAAATAAAATAAAATAAAATAAAAGAAAATAAAATAAAATGAAATAAAACAAAATAAAATAAAAAAAAATGAAATAAAATAAAGCAAAATATGTGAATTTATCAAAAAAATGAAAATTAAGAAATATATACAAAAATCAGAACATTATTATATGAGCTAAATCAAATAATAAAAGTAAAATAATAAAAAATTAGAAGATCGCTGACACATGAGTCACCGTCTCGAAAATGTTCAAAACAGAAGAGTGGCATGAAAATGAAATCCGTTTAAGCTACACCATCGTCAAAATTTATTATCTCCTTATTTATGGGACTAATCATAAATTAAGCAACAAATTTAAGTTAAGAATGTTGACAAATGTTAAGAAGCCGACAAAAAACCCAATCTTAGAAAATGATAAATCTATTTTGGATGCTAATAAAGCAAACAAAAAAAAAAAAAAACATGTGAAGAGGATTACGATAAACATGCATAACATGATAAAAGCAGCATATAAGTATGTTTTTAGTAAAGCTTGGCGTCTGCTGAGAATGTGTAAATTAGCATAGTGAATTGATTGTTTAGAGGCGGATTATAATTAACCGAAACGAATTTAAAATAAGTATATTGACCCAGTCTCGAATTGACGTCAAATAGCTTGTTTTTAATGTTTGAAATTTTAAAATAATTTTTATTAAATGATATACTAGTGTAATTCACGGGAAAGTGGGGATATAAATTTAAGATAATATTTATTTAAACTATATTTTAACTATAATAATATACGTTTCCACCTTTGTCTAATTAATAATTAAAGATTTCCTAATTTGTAAATTAAATTATTATAGCTGAACTGTTAGAATTTTTTTCTTTCTTTAAATTTATATATAATCATACAAGTAATATATATTATTTACATAAAATTCTTTTGAAGAAGGATGTTCACTCATTACAAATTATATATTTCTGGCTAATTTTAAATAGGTTTCAGCATCAAATATCACCCGCTAGCTAACCAGCATGGATTTCCCCAAACTCACCTTTAATTTTTCATATTTCAACTGTCAAATAAAACCAAAAAAAAAAGAAAGACACGAGACGAATCTCCCATTGATTGAATATTAATTACACGCACTCACCTAATGAATCGAATCGTTAATTTCTAAAATTTCAAAATGTCAACAAATATTTCAGTTAAAAGTTTGTTGTTTCTAGGAAATGGGTCAAGGTCTCTTGGCGAACAACTAGTTCGTGTTTACATGCATACGAGTATATTCAATTTCGAAGTTGTCAGACAACAACAAGCTACAACAGACTAGTTTTAAGCGGAACTGCGCTAGTTTTAGCCACAACTACGTCATTGTAAAAAAAATTGAATGCGCGCAGGCGGCAGAAGCGGATGGCAGATGCATTAGAGAAATTAAATCTTTGATGATTAAATTATAATTTTGTAAATACCTTTTCGAACTTTTTACAATCACTTGTAAGAAATTAAATTTTATTATCATATAGTGGCATCAAAAGGTATAAATATGTATGTAATATTTACTTTAAATACCCTTCATGGAAAGGTCACTCTGGTGTTCTCCAAACAACAAAGGTCAATCGAAACCAAAAAGTTCGCTTTATTTTTGTTATAAAAATATTAATATTTACCTTGTTTTACTAATTTGGTCAACGCGTTAATTAGGCAAAATGTTTTCTTTTTTTATAATTTAATTTTATTACTTTTCAATATATGCAGATATTCCGTCACGCTGTGGTTTTAAGATCTGATGCGTGTAGTTTTTGTACCACATCGCTGCATATAAACTCGTATATATAAAAATACAAATGTGGCTTTATAGTTTTTTACATTTCCGTTTTACCATATATTGATTAGATCTTATTTAGAATTAATATTTATTTATGCACCATATTTTTTTTTTAAATTTTATCATTTCTAGCATAATTTTTAGATTGATGTCATTAATAAACTAGCTCAAGTTATAATTGCTTTTTTTATATTTTATTAAAAATATATTGCAGCGAAATCAGCTAAATAACATTATTATATCGGTCTTGTTAAAGTAATCGATTATTTTTGCATTTGGTTGATGGCTTTATAAGCTATAGTTCGAATTATCCGATTTATGGTAAGTCAAATATGCATCGTTTTGCTCGATAACTTTTTGACATTTTGAAGGTAAATACAGTTTTCTCTTGAAGCAATTCTTCACCAGCCAAATTATTCGCCAGAGACAGGAACAGAGCTACGGACTATTAGGTGGATGCATTAGAAGCTCCCAATCAAGCTTTCTGACGAGTCATTAGAGATTTGTGTGGTCTGGCTTTGTCCTGAAAAAAAAAAACAATTCTCATCGTGTTGGCCGAAGCTGGGCGCTTCTGGGTGTTTTCTTTCTTCAGACGGTTCAATTACTTTCAATAAAGGCCCTAACTAAGAGTGTGTGAGTAGGGAGCAGCTGATAATGGATAATTCCTTAACAATCCCACCAAACACACAATAAAGCCGTCCTGGCCGTCGATTCTGGCTTGAAGACAGTTTGTGCGGGCTCACTGCTCTTCGACCACGACAGTTATCATTTGACCTTTATGTAAGTAATCCACTTTTAATCATCAGTAGCCGTTGGTTTCAGAAATGGATCGATTTTGTTATGTTTAAGCAGCGATTCTCAGATAGAAATTTGGTTCATGAGGGGTTTCGTCGTTAACTCATACATCGAGCTTCTTTGTGTATCCAGAATTTTTACATTATTTTTTTGTCGTATTCGACAATTGGCCTACCACACCGTAGATCTGGTACATCAAAATTACCGGAACGAAATTGACGAAATCAAAATTTTACATATTCGACTTTTACAGTATCAGGACCATTAACACGGTTCACATATTCAGCTGCCTTACTAACCTAGAGTGTTTTCATACATCCAGATAGCAATGAATATCCAGTCAATCGTAAGTGAGATCGGACTGAGTTGATTCTGAAGGCTTTCAATACAGAAAAATTAAATATTTTAACATTTCAGTCTGGTTTATTCTAAATTTGTTAAGGTGACCTAATAATTACCTTACCTTACATGGGCTGTACCTAAGTTCGAAGTTCGATGATTGGATATACTGATAGAAACATGGTCTTTACCTTATTGAGTGCAGGACACGAAATAGTCTGCATTTCAGCTGTCTCTCAATGCGCTGAACTAATTATAACAATGACGTATATCTCATACCTCTCAATGTTCCAACGTAAACGAGATTCGGCGTGGGACACAAAGGTTGATTTGATATACTATAATTTTCGCGAAACTTTTCGCAAGAAAACTCCCAATGATGACTCATCAGGTGTCCTTATCGTCCATGATTTAGTATCATATGGCAGCATAAGAGTAATAAATGGTCTCTGTTCATCGAGAGAGTACTTTAATTTATAATTGCCCTTCGCAGTTAAAAATACCACCTATTGGCGATCCAGTGATTCTGCTGGTTTAAAGTGATGATATTGTTGTTGGTATTGATAATGGTTCGTAGATAGACGAAATTATTCACGGCTTCGAAATAATGACTGCCAACAGTGACGTTGAAGCCAAGATGCGATTACATTGGGCAAGAAGTAATTTTCCTCGTTAATTTACACAACCATATAAGTTTTGCGGAGATTCACAGCTCAGACATAGTGCCAGAGAGGCAGCTCCTTTTCGTGCTATCGAAGGTGTGTTTATAGCTTTCTCCCAAGCTTCTCCAATAATAATAAGTCAGTGCTGAATTTACAACTCCTTAAGCGACACTTACTACATTAGCGACTATCATCAGATTACTTATTTTGCTGGCGGGCTTACAACTATCAAGAAACTTCACTTTCACTACAATTCAGTAATTTAGAGAAGTGTTCCCTTTATAAGCTCATCATACTCTGGGCATCGGTCAAAATATCTCATTCATCTTTGGTACCTAATCAGTATGCTGTTGAAACCTTTTACCTATCGTCGTATTATCGAGCATTTTCCTATCAACCATCTACTCCAACTCTTCATACCTACGTATTTAGGTCGCATTCTCTTTCCTCTTACTTCAGGCATCCCTCTTCAATTCTTGGCATCTCTCCCTCACAGCGCGAACGTCGCAAGATATGCAGTTATTTTTCTCTTCACTGCGGTGCGACAATTCTTATGACAAATTTCATCTAAAAATCTGATATTTTGAATTTGAGATACAGTATGTAAATCATGTGTGTGGGAAATCTTATTTTTATTATTTTTTTTTGCTATAAGAAATTTTCTAATCCATTCATGAAGGAACCGAAACAGAGTTTTCTTCCAAATTAATTATGATTTTTTTTTTAATAATTTCGATTAGCATATCGAATGAGCTTATAACGTCGACTTTGTTTCTTACTTAAGGCTCAACTATGCACACTTAGGAAACTTGCACGTAAACTTTTTACACATAAGCAAGACAAAGTCGATTTGAATTGTCATTTCTTTACTTTTCCCAAAACACTAAATTGTTCTACATCGCCAGTATTAAATATTATTTAAAATGAACTCAGAGAATAAAAAGTCAACAGACTTGAGTAAGCAAGAGACGCCTTAAGTCAAGTGTAATTCTTCTACGTGCGTCTAATTGAGTGAACCGCCACCAAATGGCTACTGAATTTTCGTAGTGTTAGTGTGACGAAATGACACGAAAAAATTACCTGCAGCGTCATTTGAATAGTTATGAAGTATGATTGTTAAGTTAATTAAAATAAAAATATACCATAAACATTTAAAAATTTTGTCTCTTTTGAGGCCTACGGCAAAGTAATTAACGATGTTTTGGTAGAAGAGTAATTTGTCATTCTTAACTTAATGAGATAATCTGCTGGTAAACTGGCTGGCCTCCATAGCAGTCGAGAGGTAAGAAGTGATCGCTGTCATGCGGAGGATTATAGGTTCGAACGCCGGCCAGACTAATATTCAAAATTAAAGAAAATAATAAAACAAAAATTTGTTCTAATTACGAACACCACTCAGCAGTGACCTCTGAGTTTATTTCTGGTATGAAATAAAAAGCGCCACATAAAAATCCATCGGCCATTGGGAGGTGGCCTAAAATAAACTCTTGGTCCCAGCGATTGTTGGAAAAATATTATGGGTATACCAAAAACTCGTAAAGGAGCTCGGCCTAATATCGCTTTAGCGGTTATAAATCACCAATTATATGCTATACATATAGGGTTATCCATTTTGCGGTTTCGAAAATAAACGTAAATAAAATGCATTTAAAATATTTTTTTTTTATGAAATTCCTTGAACCTTAACATTATATGCGAAACTCTCATCATTTAAATGACCGCCTCACGAATTTTTACATACTTCGGTCCGTTTGAGGTAGTTTTCGGTCACTTTATGACAAATATTGGGCGGTATCTCAGCCATAACTACAGGAATGTTTGTTTTCAAGGGCTAAAGTGTTAAAGCTTTATCCGCATAAACGCTGTCTTTCACGTAGCCCTACTAAAAAAAAGTCCAAGGTTGTCAAATCGCACGATCTCGGCGGTCTTGACATTACCAAGACGAGAAATTACGAAGCAGGGAAATTACGCACGTAATATTATCCAAGTTGCGTTCTTCAATTACAGGCCAAAGTCGGTTATCTTACGACCATAACGCTCCGAATTGACAGTGAAAGTCTTGCGCTTGTCGTTTACAAAGAAGAAAGGTCCAGTTACACCCGCGGTTCAATGAATGCACCAGACAGTAAGTTTTTTTTAGTGTATTTGACGACTCTCGGAACATCGAATGCTACAATTTTGCTTATAGACGCCTCCCGCGGGTGAGAAATGTACCTCGTTGCTGAAGAAAATCTTGTTTGAAAAATCGTCATATACTGCTTTTTGTTGTTCAAGCTTTTTGTCGTTCAAGCACGTTGTATGTAAAACGTTGTGAATGGTCAGCCGGCTTCAGTTGTTGCATGAGCGGGACTCTATATGGATGTGGGTGTAAGTCCAAGTGCCGTAAGAAAGTTCCAGCTTTTGAGAAGATCGAAAAATAGACACATTCGGGTTTTCGGCTACACTTTAATTTACCGCAGTGATATTTGAGGTGGAACGAGCAAAAACGATGAAGCACAAGCCCAACAGTTTCTGTAACCGATTAAGTCTCTTTAAATTTCTTTAAAATTTCATAAATTCCTGAATTTTAACGAAAACAAAACAGTTTGACAGTTAAGTTTGACAGATGTCAAAATACAGTCCTGTGTTTTTAAAACCACGAAATTAATAACCCTTGATGTACATATCTATACCTTAAGGGGGGACATCTGAGTAAAATTTTGAAAAAATCAAAAAATTTTTTTTTCGTTTAAAAGATGCTTTAGGATCTTAAAAATAATATACCACAAGATAGAATCCGGCAAAAGTGTCTAAATGTCCAAATTTTCCATTCTGCGGCAATGCCTCATAGGCATATTCTATATATATATAATAACTTTAAACGCGTTTTTCTCGAAACCACTTTTTTTTAGACGGCCGGAAACATAACTCGAGCAAATCTTAACCGATCGATCTGAAATTTTGACAGTATATTCAAAATTCCTTCCTCTATCGACACACGTATAATTTTTTTTTATATTGCTTACTTTTTTTTTATAAACAATTTTTGGACTTTGTTTCCTCGTGAAAATTTGAACTTTTTTTTCGATCACGCACCATTTTGCGAAAAATCAATATATCGAAAAAATCCTACGTGTGTCGATAGCTGTTGATGTATAGAAACTAACAAAACTTTATTTTTTGTTCCAGATCAAAAATTAAGGACGTTAGCTTTCCGGCCATGGACCCCCTTCCCAAAAATAGGGCCTACGAAGAAATGCTGCACAGCCGCCATTTTGTTTTCGATTTCTTTCAAAAAATCATATTTTGTACATCGGATCGCATATTATAAAACCTACTTTACAAAATTTCGATTGGCTCTTTCGTTTGGTCAAAAAAAATTCCAGAAAATCCGCTTATTTTTTTTGAGTTACTCAGATGTCCCCCCTTAATATTTTTGACCCATCAGCCGAAGATTCAACACAACTTTATACGAAAATTAGCTCTAAACGAGGTTGATTAATTCAACATGAATGCTAATATTGGTTATTAAAACTCTCAAATTTCTTTTATGTTTCTATTACTTTTGTTTGTTCGTTTTTTTTTTTTTTCAATTCAATGGTTTTCCCTTGGCCATCTTCGCTGTATCGCCAACAGCCATTATGGTTTCGGTGATTGTTGTAATGCTTTTGTTTGTACTTTTTTATTTAAATTTCTTTTTTTTTCATATCAAATCAAATTTAAAATTTCATTTGAAAGAATCATTGTTCTGTCGCTTTCAAGGTGTAGTTTGGTAGCGTAAAATATGTTTTGTTTATTGTAGTCGTGAGAAAGAAAACAAAAAAAAAAAAAAAAACAAAACGCTTACTGATGTAAAAGTAGATTTTATTGTAGATTTATTATATTATGAAAATAGCTAAAATTTTGTATAACTAATAACACTTTTAATGATGATATAATGCTGGTTGAGCTTTGGGCTGAGTTGTTTGTCGTCGATTTTAGTGGGAAACATGGCAATTTGAGCAGTTTATGGTAATGAGCATAATTAATAATAAATCATATTTAGTTTAACAAATGCAATAACGAAAGTTTTTAGGCCGAGGTTTTAATGAAAGTGACATATTAAAATGATTATTTAAGTAAGAATCCAAAAAAAAACAGCAAAATTTAACTTTTTAAGTAAAAAAAATTTTTAATTATAGTATGATTTTTTTTAATCAATTATTCGAAAATTTCTTAATTTTCCAATGAAAATTTTAACTCTCGCTGTGATACCTTCAAATGCCAAGCACACAGCGCGTTGACTCTATAAAAACTTAGTCATCTTTTATTAAAAATTCACTCAATATCGGGATATTCAAATTTGGTTTTTATTATTTTTCTTTTTTTTGTTTATGATTACCACTTTTTTGATTACCATTGTGTGCTTTTTATTTATTTCTTATTTTTTTGCAGCTTGTCAATAATAGTTTATTAAAAAATTAATTTATGTTTAAAAATGCTTTTGAAACAAACGCTAATCCAGCTTTAACCCAAATAAATGGTTTAAGTTTTTTTTTTTTTTTTTTATAATACCCTTCATGAACATGAATCGGTATATTAACCCTCTGTCACTCATATAAATAATTTTTTTTTTAATTTTAGATTGCGATTTTATCATGAAACAATAAAATACACATATTTTTGGATTTTTATTTTTTTTATATAATAATTAAGAAAATTACAAAAATAGGGAGTGTTACTCACGGACAATACCGAGTTAGATGTCTTAAGTAAGTGTACCATACTCGGAGAGAGGTGAAAGTTTCTAAAGCAATTCCTAGTTTGTACTACCACGCGTTTGTCACAGACCTTGTGCCCAATCCAGAAAATTTAAATCTAATTTTTTTTTATTGGACTTGAAAATGGTCCAAATAAGTAAAGTTCATCATATAGCCTCTGTACAACCAATTTCCTCAGGTATAAGTAATACTATTTAATACTAAAATAAAATTCTATAAATTTTATATGGTCGTAAAAGGTATAAAGACCTCGGTATGGCAGAAGACAGCGCTTCTGTCTTGTTTTTTTATTTTAATTATTATATTTTTACGTGGGTCTTATTGTTGTTTGCGAAATGTTATACACTATTTGCAATTATTAAGCAGTTTTTAGTTTTATTTTCAAATTTGTTTCTTACTACTGTATCTCATTTGGTAAATTTTAAATTAATATGTACCAAAAATAAAAAAAAAAGACGTTCATTAAATGCAATTAATCATTGTTTGATTAGTTATGAAAAAACAACGGTGTTATAATACAAATATCGTTGGAAATGCCCATAATTAATAAAAATTATTTTTGACATATGTTATGTATTGTAGTTTTTTATATGCAAAAAATATAAGCATTTTCAAATATTACTATATTTCCATGATTTTTAGCCACACAAAAATAAATATTTTAGTAAGTAGGTATACACACAAATATTAAAGGGAGATACATACGTGTAAGTGATGGAATAATACTCGTAATATGATTTTAAGTAATATGGCACATATCCGCTCTCAGCATATCAAGATTACTAAAAATGCACTAAATCTTAAGGTTACTTATATTACAGAAAGGCAATTTTTATATTATTTGCAAACATTTAGAACGATTTTTATATATATGCCATGAATCGCTAGTGCTGAAACTTTTGAAAAAATTTAATTCATTTGAAAAAAAGTAGTGCATTTTGCTCAATTTTTCCTAAACAAATTCGAAAATAGTCAGTCTAGCAACTTTAGTAAAGTTGTCACTGATGACGAATTTTGGTTCTATAAATACGATCCAGAAATCAAACAGCAGTCCATGGTATGGAGCCCAATAGGAACAAACCCACCCGTTAAATCTAAGCAATAAAAATCAGCATCAAAAGTAATGATGGCAGTTTACTTCCCCCGATCTTCGTAGCTGATATTCCACTGGAAAAGGATCAGACGGTAACTGCAAAATGTTACACTAAAGAGTGATTACCATAAGTTTCCAAAAATTTGTTAGAGAACACGAAGAAACAGGATTTGCGGCGCTACTTTCAACATCATGAGAACACGCCATCCCACCCTGCTGAAATAACGAGTAATTTTATTGCATTTTGAATACAGTTTTAAGAAGTGGATCTATAGGCTGAAGAATGCATTGGAATCAATGGCAATTATGTAGAGAAAATAAAAGAGGATAAAGATTACGAATGTATACAAAAGCAATTTTTTTTCTGGTTTTTCTAGTCAACTTACCGAGTTTTCATTAATACCCCCGTATATTTATTTATAAGCCACCCAAAAGATTATTCTGAAAATTTGTTCAAAGCTTCGTAAAAAAAAGAAATGTTCCGAAAGATGACCGGGTCCGTCCTATGCGAAGATTATGTATCGATTTATAAATTCATTTTATTTTATTTATTTATTTAGACAAAAACGTTAGGGCTTTACAGTACAATTAGATTATAGAATCTTAACATATATTAGAAATATCATTAGTAATTAAGCTTAATATTGGTGTAGTAAAAAGAAATCCATTATTTTTCCAATAGATGGAGTTATTTATCTGCATCTCACGTTGTATAAGTCCGATCGGGTTCCGCTAGATAATGTTGGAAACATAAAATTTCGTACTAAAAATACTTTCCTGACAGTTTTGTGATTGGTTAATTCAGTTTTGTTTGAGCGTGTGTCAAAGACGGACACTAGCAAAAAGAAAATACGCCATGTATTACATTTTTCCTTGGATAAGGGCGAAAACGCAAGCCAAGTTGCTGAAAATGTGAACAGCGTATTAGGAACACTATCATAGTCAATCATGCTCAATTTCGGTTTCATTATGGTAATTTTGATGTAAAAGATACTTCACGGAGTGGAAGGCCAATTGTCGAAAACGTCCATAAAATCATGGACATTGTCGAGCCCGACCGTCATGTAAACACTCTTTCGATTACCCAAGAGCTAAAGATTGCACAAAAAACCATTTGAAACCATTCGAATAGTGTTGGGTGCGAAAAGAAAAAATGAAACCATTAAATTTTATGCAAAAATAATGGATTTCTTTTTACTACAACCAATATTAAGTAATAATAAAATAATAACGGAATAAAATTTAATATAAAATAAATAAATGGTCAGTTCAAGTAAGTCCGGCTTTTAAAATAAGCATATAAAACTAGCATTTACTAGGAAAAGCTCAGTTTTTATGTCGAGATTTATAAAAAGGTATTGAAATATTAGACACCCTAGTGGATGGCTTGCTATAAGGATAATCTGAGATACAATAAGCTGAAGAGCAAGCTGACGTCAAGTAACAGTGGGTGTGTAGATTGCTGACAGCTTTAGGTTCCTCAGGGTTACATACCATATACCTTGCTTAGAACAAAACTTACATGGTCAATGTATGTTAAATAAGTTAAAGTTATCTGTAGCAAAACCTACTTACTGAGTGCTTTAAATAATTTAATAAATTCCCTCTCCTTTTCCCCATGCAATTTCGTCGTTAAAAAGAACAAAGTTAAATTCTAGGTTTTTCATCTCATTAAGTATTTTCAAAGGCCTGCTATCTATATATATAGTTGACAATAAATCAAAGTTGTTAAACTCTCTGAAACAAATTGGCAATATACCGCACTTATTACTGATTAAAAATTGGATACCTGATTTAAACTTGCATAATTTTTGAGGTCACCTTTATTGTTTTCTATTTAAAAATGTTTTTTATACTGTTATTATTGTTATGACAAAATTAATTTTAGATTTCTAATCTACCTTTACCCATGAAATGAATTTACTCATATAATATATACTATCCTGAATACTCACCAAACTAGCTACCATATACGAGTATTCTCCTTTGATTTACTCCTAATTAATGTATACTTACCAGCAGCTCTGCTCCGTATCCGTAATAGATGAGGAAATGTAAACAAAATATGTGAATATATTTATATATTTCCAATTATAAGGAAATATATACAATTCTTTGATCTCGATTTGAATATATGTATGTCAGTCAGCAGGGTAAAATACTAATTTTTAATTAGAATCCAACAAGTTTACATTTTTCCATTACCTAGATCATCTTCCGTCTAATTTCTATGTAAGCAACTGCTATTTTTCACACGGAGACGTCCAATGAGCTGTCAATTGCCAGTCTATTGCATCAGCTTCATACTAGTTGTATACCAGTTTATAAATATATATCAGCTAAAGTATTGGTTGTTTCATACCAGCTGAGAACCAGTTCACCACAGATATTCTAAATGGTTGAACCGATTTTAATGAAATTTTTTGTGTGTGTTCAGGTAGATTTCAGAATGGTGTAGAAAAATTTCTTTCACTGGAAGTTGACTGGAGACCAACTTATTTGAAAAAGAAAAACCAACTTATGGTTCTCTTCACCTGAAATTCTGTACACTATTTCTGTCCAGGAAGTGAAACAGATATTGGTCTATGTATTTGAAACTTAATTATGAAGATGAACAGTCATCTTTATTTTATAATTGAACAAGGTATAAAAAACCACAATAATATGTGGTTGTTTTTGTTGTAGTGAAAAGTCTAATAATGCGTGGTCGGAGCGTTACTTATGAGTGCTACAGTTTGTTTGCAAAACGGCAAGCTGGTATCAATTCGTCGGCAAAATGTTAGTTCATATACTAGAATTTTTGTAAACTAGTCCAGATTTTACCGAAAAATACTATTATAATATTAGTCTATTGCAAACTAGTATATTTTCATGCTTTATATACAAGTGTAATTCCTGGCTTACAACAAACTAGTAGGATTTCGTCTTCAACATACTAGTATTTAACTAGAATTCTTGCATACTAGTCTGCCTGTTCCCTTAACTTAAATTTAGCTTTTCGTATGGATATGTAGGTATTGTATATTATTGCAATTTTCAGAATAACTCCATATGAATATGTTTCAGGAATTGAACTTTAGGTTTTAAAATCAATTCTATGGGAGTATTAGCTAATTAAAGTTTTTATTTTAATTTTTATTACATTTAATAATTGTTTAAAATTTAAGTAGTGGAAAAAATAATATGTGATTTCCCCAAGTATTTTTCATGTATTTTCAATGTTAAATCAATTAATTAATTTTCCCATTTAAAAAATAAATTATTTGACCCTTTTTTGTTATATACACGTATATATTATATATTTAAGCCGTAACCAAATACTGAAAAATATTGTAAAACTTATAAAAAAGATGCATATTTTTAGGAGCTCCAATTTTTTCGCAAACAAAAAATTAACAAAGAAAGCAATGTACCATAGACTTGCTATTGGCTGAAAACTTTGGGACGATGCAAATGTATGTAAATGTATGAAATGCATACACACCCATACTACACATGTATGCACAAACAAAGTCACACTTACATGCGTTTATACGAAGCAAACATAAGAGACATTCAACGCCATTGAGAAAACGAAACGAAATGGCGAAGCGCATTAATATCGATGCATGCCAGCACTCGTATGTTTGTAAATATTTATGTATGTATTCGTATATGCAACTTCGCATCTGGTTTTCTTTTTCTTACAGCGAAAAAATGCACTGCTTTGCTGCGTCTAATTAATAATTAAAAATATTTCAAAAATATATGTATGCACATATAAACTCGTACGTATAGGGCATTTATATATATAAATATATATACTATTTACTTACATATGTTAGCATCAGTTAATTATGCATTTTAGGTATGTTCATTGGTGGCCAGTTAAATGCTGATGAAACCAAAACGAGGAATGCAAATGCATTTTTATTTTTTTTACCTTTTTTTGTTTTTGTAATTGTTATATTTTCAACTTTTGAAATAATTGTTTTCATATGCATAAACCTCTAGCATGTTTTTTGGTATTTAATTGATAATTTGTCAAAAATTTCGTAATTTTTACACACTCTCAACAACCATGTGACGACAGCGTTGGTAGACTTAATTTTCGATTCGATAAATTTCCCAATGCAATTTTGTAATATTAGACGAAGAGCAATAAAACAAAAGCAAAAAAATGCTTATCTTAATGCAACGACTACAACTGAGTTGGCGACATTAATGCATTGGATTTTTGTTTTAACTTTATATCTGTAAACTTACACACACCTGCATATATACATACAAATTTACATATATACATACTTAATATTTAACAAAATTTTCTTAACTACCTTAGATGGAACAAGTTTTGCTCTTGCAGAAGCTGCAATTACCAGCTGTTGACAGCATCTGCTTAGTGTTGGA
This sequence comes from Ceratitis rosa, assembly GCA_037013455.1. Taxonomy (NCBI): domain Eukaryota; kingdom Metazoa; phylum Arthropoda; class Insecta; order Diptera; family Tephritidae; genus Ceratitis; species Ceratitis rosa. The sequence continues at coordinate 19,101,193 of JAWMAG010000006.1, forward strand.
CGGTGACTGCGGCATGTAATGCCATTTCGTAGCATCACTATAAATACTCAATGACTTGGCTTTGTTGGGACACAAACCGTTCGATACTCATACAGTCGTAAGCCATTCAGAGCCAAAAACCTTCTCTACAAATAATAAAATGCGTGTGTTTGTGGTGAGTTTGCAAAGAACAATATAAAAGAAAAGGATATTAAGGCAAAAACTCAAGAAGCTCCAAAGGCTGAAAATAAAAGAAAAAAAAATAAATAAAAAAATATATTTAAATAAAATATCAAAAAAATTTGATAAAATACCCAAAAAAATTTAAAAAAGTAATACTAAAAATATATTAAAAAAACTAAAAAAATCAAAAAAAAAACTAAAAAAATATAAAAAAATTTAAAATAACATATAAAAATATATAAAAAAAAGTTAAATATTAAATAAATATTTAAATAAAAAAATACTAAAAAAATATTTTAAAAAAATTCAAATAAAATGAAAAATATCAAAATAATACCAAAAAACAAAAAAGAAAAATTAAAATAACACATAATAATAAAATAAAAATATACTTAAAAAAAGAATTAAAAAAAAAACTAAAAAAATAAAAAAAACACTATAATATATATAAAAATATTTTAAAATAACATATAAAAATAAAATAAAAATATACCAAAAAAAGTTAAATATCAAATATATATATAAATAAATTAATATAGATGTTCAAAGAAAATATATTAAAAAAATACTAAAAAAATATTAAAAAATATTAAAAAAATACTAAAAAGAATATAAAAAAATATAATAAATTATAAAAATTCAATAAAAAAATTTACCAAAAAAATATGAAAATATCCCAAAAAAAAATATTAAAAAACATAAAATAAATTATAAAAATGAAATAAAAATATACTAAAGAAAATTTAAATATATAAAAAAAAACTTAAAAAAAAATTTAAAATAACATATAAAAATAAAATAAAAATATACTAAAAAAAGTTAAATATTAAAAATATATTTAAATAAATTAATATAGATGTTCAAAAAAAAAAAATTCAAAAAAGATAAAAAAAAATATTAAGAAATACTAAAAAAGTATAAAAAAAACCCAAAAAAATATTAAAAAAAAAAATAAAATAATATAAAAAAAAAATAAAATTAAATATAAAAATAAAATAAAAAATATTAAAAATATACCAACAAAATATTTGAAAATACCAAAAAAAAAATTAAGAAAAGAACTAAAAAAAATATAAAAATAAAATAAAAATATGCTAAAAAAAGTTAAATATTAAATATATATTTAAACAAATTAATATAGATGTTCAAAAAAAAATATTAAAAAAATACTAAAATATATTTAAAAATACTAAAAAAATATTAAAAAAAAGCCAAAATAATATTAAAAATAAAAATAAAATAATATAAAAAAAAATTAAATAAATTATAAAAAATATTTATTTAAGAAAAATATTTAAAAAAATTTGTAAAAACAATATTTAAAAAAATATTAAACAAATTAAAAAAAAATATTGAAAAAAAGTAAAAAAAAAAATTAATCAATATCCTTACCCTCCACCTTCCAGGTGCTTAGTGTCTTGATTGCTGTTGCTGCCGCACAATACGAATATGCTGCCAATTCGCAACCTCAGCACGGTGCCGCTCAACTCTCCGAACCCATACAGCCCGTGAGTGAATTCAATAAGGAATATTATACTTACACTGCGCCCGAGCATGAATTCGATGATGTTGCCGCTGGTGATGTTGGAAATGCATTGCGTAAGAACTTACGTGTTGTCTTCATTAAAGGACCCGAAAACACTGGACTCGAGAATGCCGCACTCCAATTGGCCAAATCGGCTGGTGATGAACGCACTGCCATCTATGTGCTAACCAAGCAAGCTGATATCGGTGATTTGGCCAACAAATTGAATAGTGTACAGAGCACCGGCAGCAAACCGGAGGTTCACTTTGTCAAGTACCGCACTCAGGCTGATGCTGAGAATGCTCAACGTGCCATTCAAACGCAATATGACTCCCTGCCTGGTGCTTCCAGTAATCACAATGGCGGTTCTGCTCCAGTCTTGGATTTTGCCAGCAAAGCAGCAGCACCAGCAGCACCAGCTCCCGCACCAGCTGCTCCAGCCAACACTTATGTGCCACCACAAGCACAAGCATATTTGCCACCTAGCAGAAGGTTGTAAGCTAAACGAATGCTAACGCGCGAATGTCGCTTTGAACTGTTGACTAGTTTTAATTATGTTGTTTTTTACTTTCTCTCTACTCGTTTTGTTCTTACATTCAGTTTTTTTGTTTTTGCTTTTTTCATGTCACACATACAGAATGGTGTTTTCTTGTTTTACCAGCATCAGCTGAGTGCTGGTAAAATAAATTTGAATAAATATAAATACAAAAAAAAAAATTAAAATGTGTTTTTAATATCTCATGGGTACCCGTTCTTGGGGTTTTTGAGGAATTTCGATGGAAATAATATAATTACAAATAATTTTACAATCAAACGAATGTTTAATCTATAGGAATGCTCATGACTTAAGGAAAATGAATTGAAGTTGATCAGCTTTTATTTTAAAAAATTCTTCAAAATGCAAAACATTTGTTTTTTCCTGATAGTATAAAAATTCCAATTCCAATTCTAGATATTTTTCGAAAATAATTTCTCTCGACGATTTAGGAAATATCGCTTTCCTACGTTCATATTTACTTTCTGCAAAAGCGCACTGTAATTAAAAAACTTTTCGAAAACGACGAAGCCATACATCAGTTTTGATGAAAATTTGTATGAGAGAAGTTCTGAATACACTGGTTAAAAATCTGAATACAATTTTGGGAAATTCAAACTGGAAGAAATGTAATGAATATAAAAAAAAAATATTTTAAGAAAATTCAGAATGAAGGCTTCATTCTGGCAAATGATTTGATAAAAAAAAAAATTGAATTTTTTTACGAGACTCGGAATCGGAGAGTATAGTTTAAGCATTCAAAAATTTATTTTAATTTATTTGTTTAACTAAAAATTCATTTATTAATGACTTCACAGTTAAGAGAAACTTTTTATTTCATTAAATGTGTATAAAAATTATATGTAAATATATGTAAAAGTGAAATTTCCGCTTCAGATACGGTTTGTTTTTATCGCATTTCAGAAAGTTTTGACTGATGGTCATCTCTCTCTCTCTCTCTCTCTCTCTCTCTTTATATTTGCGTTAATTATTTTGGCACCTAAACTTCATGTTTCATGAGTGGCCAGCTTTTTTTTTTCAAGTATCATTTGAAACTATAATTTGAGTTATGCCTTGTTCCATCGATATCTCCTGAGAAGGTCGAATTTCATCGGCTGTTTGAGTGAATGACCGATCGGCACGAGGCTTGAGCTTGCAAACAATACACGTCGAATAGTGCTCCCCGTGATAAGAGCATGAACACCATCTAAGAAAAAAACCGTGAAGTCTTTTAATTTATCCGAATGAACTCCAGCCGATGAATCCAATGTTCCACCACTTTTTGCAGTAATTGAGGCTGTATATTGGCAAAAAATTGTCGAAGATGCTCTTCAAAAACGTCGTCTAACTTGAACTTATCTGCGTAGACAAGCGACTTTATATAATCCCAAAAAACATAGTCTAGCGGTGTTTAATCGCACGTTCGGGCTCACGAGTTTCCTTCAATATTCAATTGATTGCTTCGTTGACGGCATGGAACCCGAGGTGGTCCACATCAATATCTTCCAACTCAGGTACGAAGAAGTCATTCACGCCTGTAACATCCTGGCCCGCTTCATTCACGAGTTGGTGTTTGGAAGCTCGCTAAGCAAGATCCTTCGGCAATATCTTCCATAAAGTGAATTGGCACAGCTCCAATTGTTGCGCGCGATGGCGAATGTACTATTTCGGGTAATCTTCAATATTCTGCTCCACATCAGCATTAGCCGCCTCCAAATTGCCGATGCATTTTCATGAGGACGTTTTTAATTCATGTCAGAAATACACTCGGAGGACTCGGCTAAGATTTGGACCCGGGTCTTCAGAATGGCAGTACGCAATATTACCACTAAAATAATTTAAATACAACAATAATGATATTAGGCTGAAGAGTATTAGGTTTGCTTACGAAGAAAAATAATGATGAGGAGAGTTGCCACCTCTTTCATGATTTTAAATTAAAAATAGATAATAATGAGATAAATGAAGTAATACGATATAAATACCAATTACTGATCGTTAAGAAGGCTTAAAGTGAAAAATATTAGTGAAAAGTGTTGCCATCTATTTAATTTTTTTTTACAAAAATGTGATAAAATGAAGTATATACGAGTACCTATATGTAGGTATCAAGCGAGAAGGCCATAAAAAAAATAAAAATTAAGAAATTGTATATATATTTAATATTTAATTTCTTGAGTTCAGAAATTTTAAAAAATTAAATGTTAAAAAAATCGCTAACAAGAGTTCACCCTCTTACAAAATATTTCTTATTTCCATTTCATTTGCCATGAAAATGGCAGTGTTAGCAATATCTGACATAATAACTTTGGTGGGATATTTTTTGATTTATTTTATTTGTTTTTAACTATGGATGTTAAGAAGTTTATAAATTTTAACTTTTTTGTCAATAAAAATATAAATAAAAAAATAATATACAATTATTTGTATGCATTCACCTTTATAAGGATCAAAATTGTACCATTTCATAACTAAATAAATCCATTTCAAATAAAAAATGTATTATTTTAATAATGTGTATTTTTTTATTTTGGAAAACAAAAGCGATTCTAGGTTAATTTGGACTTCACATTTTTCGAATTATAAATTCATTTCTTTGTATGTGTAAAATAATTCACTGAACCAGAAGTTAAGCCTATGAGAAAATCTTAAACCAAACAGCAAAGTAGTAAGTTGTTGCTAAAATCAATATACATATGGTACATACACATATACATCATCCATTGAGATTAAAGACCATAGACAAAGCAGCCGTGCTCAGGATGCAAAATTTTAGCTTGTGAACATGTTATGGTTATCAACAATCAAATCTGCTTGCCGAAAAAAAAATGCCGAAAACTCATTTACATACATAAATCGGCATTTGATTAGTAATTATAAATATTTGGCATTTTATCTGCTGGCGCCATCGCAAAGAAGAGAAGAAGAGAAGTAGCAAAAATAAGTAAATACGAGTATGTATATTATATTTACATATATGTATGTATGTGCATATATGAAAAGCATAACAGAGGCAAGCAAAGTAAAATCTTATTAAGGCGCCCAAAAGTAGACACGATCGTTACTAGTTGTTTAAAATATTTGCTTAGGCATTTTTTAATGGACTCCACTGTAAACATGCAAATGAACTTGAACAAATGTTAATATGAGCGTATGTTACGTCAGAGAATGTTAATACAATGAATAGGTGCAAATGTTAAGTTACCTCGGATCGCTTAGCACATACAGGACCCAATGGGGAACTAGTCGAAATGGAAGACGCAACCCAATAGGGAACTGGCAAAAAGGCAATATTGTACTCAATTTGCATAGAGTGCCATATTTAGTCTTTATGCATTTGTTTTTATGGTATGTATGTATTATATATAATACATGTACAAATGACCTAATAATTATATTCATCTAAATTAGGTAAAATTATTAAAAAATAAATTGTAAATAAATAAAAAATGAATAAAAAAAAAAAAAATTGTGAAAAAAATTTGACGTGGTGGGTCTCGAACTCGGGAAAACCATTTCCTTCCAACATATTGTTGTTATTATTTTCGTAATTATGATCACCTGGTTTTTAGGCAAATTTAAAAATTTAAGAAAAAATTCTAAAGAATGTACAAAGTCCTAATTAATTATTTATAAATAAGAATTATATAAAAGAAAAGAAGTTTTTATTAAAAAAATGTTCACCTTTCGAGTTGGACTTGAACTCGAGCATGATAATATCATGATAATATCAGAAATATGATATAAATATGTAATACGAGTTGGAGCCTTGAAAATGTAAGATTTTAGCAGACTCAAACGAAATGAGTATGCCAGGTTTTGAAATATGTATGCATATAGGCTTTTATATACATATTTATTTGCTTATATTTATTGTCCTAGCCTAAGCCTTAGTTCAATTCATTCATTTTATTTTATTTTATTTAATACTATAGTTAATTTAATTAAATATTTATTTTTTTTAATAAAACTTATATATTTTATATTATTAATGTTATTTCACTTTATTTTATTTTAACTTACTTAAATTTAGTTTTTATTTTTTTAATATATATTACTATATCTTACATTATTTAACGTTATTTCATTTTATTTTGTTTAAATGCAATTAATTTAATTAAACTTAATTTCATTTAATTTTATATAATTTTATATTTATTTAAGTTGTTTTATTTCGTTTTATTTTATTTAATTTAATTTTATTTTATTTTATTTTAATTTATTTTATTTTATTTTATTTTATTTTATTTTATTTAATTTTATTTTATTTTATTTTATTTTATTTTATTTTATTTTATTTTATTTTATTTTATTTTATTTTTTTTATTTTATTTTTTTAATTTTATTTTATTTTATTTTATTTTATTTTATTTTATTTTATTTTATTTTATTTTATTTTATTTTATTTTATTTTATTTTATTTTATTTTATTTTATTTTATTTTATTTTATTTTATTTTATTTTATTTTATTTTATTTTATTTTATTTTATTTTATTTTATTTTATTTTATTTTATTTTATTTTATTTTATTTTATTTTTTTTTATTTTATTTTATTTTATTTTATTTGATTTGATTTTTTTTGATTTTATTTTATTTTATTTTATTTTATTTTATTTTTTTTTCATTTTGAATGCCCTCCTACCTTCATCCCTTCACATTCTAAAGTCATCCACAAGCGGTTTCTTCTTGATGATCATGGCTTATTGTATGAAAATCCAAAATGCTAGTTGAAGCCAAGGATGACTTTGATGTTTCCATAGAATTTCCACATAATTTTGGTGAATGCTCTCCGTAGACATTATTTCCAAATTTGTTATCTGATTGTAGATCGTTGTTCAACAAAGTCACTCAGTGGCATCTCTTGGGCGGAAGCAGCGTAGTTCATACTTTAAATAGATTATGCTCCTTCTCTCATCACGGCATAGACCTCCCTCATAAGTACCATCTTGTTAGCGAAATCCCATAGCTGAACTTCATCCAACGCGGTAGGTAATCGTAAAGTAGAGGTTGAGTGTTTAGTATCATGTAAATATTGCAGCGAAGTATATGTCTATGTACGGCAAGAATCCTTACCCTTAAAGTGACGGATTTCTTGACGATTCTATCAAACTATTTTTTCATCTTCAGTCACCATCCGCTTCAGAAATATGTCGATTTTGTTACGGTTTAGCAACGTTTTCCAAATGAAAATATGGTCCATGAGATTTTTTCTCCAAAACATCGAGCTTCTTTGTATATCCAGCCTTTATCAAGTGGTTCCAAACTATTCTTTGTGCAATGTTTAGCTCGAAACAATACTCACATGATGGTCAGACTCGACGATTTCCATTATTTTATCGACAAAATTGTACATAATTGACTGTTACAGTATCAGAACTATAAACAGTATGTCAGTTCAGATTGACAAGCGTTTTCACCTTCATTGAAAAAAAGTTGTGGAATATGGCGAATTTTCTCTTTGCTGGGGTCCATTTTTGACATGCGCTCAAACATTTTTGAGTTAGGTGATCAATTTTTCTCTAATTATATTTTTTAGTACAAAAAATCATCTTTCTAACACCATCTAGCGTAATCCAATAGAAGAACGTGAGATAAAGATCAATATTTTAAGTGAGTTTGGCGCTCTAGATCAGAAAACTTCTCATGTAGAACTCGCTAAAAGAGCAGAGAAGAGAGCATAAACAGTTTAAATTTAAATTTAATTGCTTTTCTGCGTGCTAATGGATTTTTTGCCTGTTAACAAAAAAATTATATATGTATGTATGTATGTATATAATGAGTTGAAGCCAAAATCTAGATTAAATCTATTAAAATTTGAAATTAAGATATTTGAAATGTTTTCAATAGAATTATTTCCATAAATATAATTATTGCCATTTAAAAATATGTAAAATAGACATTTGTTATGTTAATCGCTTATAACCCAAGCGCTAAAGCAGACAATATGAGGAACAACTTTAGTACAGTAACTATATTATTCGTACAACTCTTTTGTATCATTTTCTGGCATACGTGTATAAGCAACACAGAAGCTGCTAGAGGAGTAAGTTTTTTATTTACTTTGTTTATTCTCCAATCTAAGGTAAAGGAGTGGGTTGTGAACCAACAGCCATCTTTCAAATTCTGGAGTCAATTTTTCTGGCTGTATGGCTTGTGCCAACTGCAGTTATGGTGTTTGAAAATCGATTGCGAAAAGTTTTATTTATGTTTTTTTTTTTCAAGTGTTTTCCAAGTGATTGAATTTATCTCAAGAATGTGAATTTAATGTATATTTATTTACTATTTTGATTCTATTTTATGATCCAGTATTTGGTTAGATCGGTATGATTGTAATAAGTGTTGTTTTACATTATGGCTAAATTATGAATCATCAGTTGTTCATAGAAGATTCGCACTAGAACTGTCGAATATTGTCGGCTCTGATAAAAATAACGTATTTCTCTTAATTTGTGTTACACTCATTTGAATATTTAGCCATATCAGACGAAAAAAAACACCCGAAACAACAAAAAACGCTGCCGCATCTAAAATAATCAAGTTCATTTGTTGGAAGCTATTAAAGGTAATTTACTAAAACGGTTGTTAAATCGAAGTCGATCGCGTATACAAAAATCGTTGAAAGTTCGCCATCAACATCCCGTCAGTCATCTAATTCTTGCACTCTAATAGCCGTGTCACGCAACACCAATATCCCGTCGCTTCTAGACGAACGAAAATCAATAGAGAGCTGCGACCTGGTTGTTTCAGATAAAATTGATTATATGTAGCGGAAAAAAACAGCAGCCAAGTAATCCTCTTGAATAAATTAAATTTATAAAAATTATGGGGTTTTTATTCCGTATTTTCCGACCTTTATACGAAATTTGCTAGACGGCTCACAACCCAGCTGCCAAAACAAAACCATAGACCAAAGAGAGTTATAGCCTACACGTATTTCCACCGGACGTTAAATGCATTTAAGCATCGCATTTAAATGCTAAATTCCCATGTGTTTGTTGTTGTATAAAAGTGTGTTAAGGGGCTAGGGGTAGTCAGAGGTACGAAAAAATGAGAATTTTCAGTATTTTTTTTTTGCTATTAAATAATTTTATTTTACAAAAGTAGTGATATGGTATTATTAAACAATGTTTTGACTTGAAGTCACGAAAATTTCGAAAAAAAAAAAATTTTTTTTCCGAAGTTACAGCTGTCTGTGTTAACCCAGTTCCAAAAAAAAGGTCCTTGCGGTGACAATCATAAGTCCTTGGAGATTCATCTGAAATCAATCGGATAAAAAAAAATAGTTTTATAAATAAATAATCCTGGGCCTGATCGAAGGATTTTATTTTTTTTTCAAAAATTAACAAAATGGCGGCCTCAGGAAATTTTTGTCTAGATTTTTGGGAAAAAATCAACAGTTAATTGGTCTTAAAAAATCGAAATTTTTCAAAAAAAAAATCCTTCGATCAGGCCCGAGTTTATTATGTATTCTAAAAGCTGTATAAATTTCATTAAAATCCACTGAGCGGTTTTCGAGTTACAGTTGTCACCAGCTCAAAAAACATAGTTTTGAGAAAAACGCGTTTAAAGTTTCACACTAGATACTAGCTACCTGCTCCCGAGCGCTTGTTATTTGTCGAATAACTTAAAAACGAATTATCGGATTAACTTGAAATTTTCAGAGATTATTTTTAAGATATTATACTTAACGAAAATGCAAAAAAAAAAATTTTTTTTTTGAAAATCCTGACTACCCCTAACCCCTTAATTCACTTTTCAAATTGAGTTAACTCACTTTCGGTAATTTAACAGAAAATGTTATGTTAACAGTCGATGCTGTCACTACTAATGTAAACATTTCGGAAGTTTGGGTATATTTCTTGCCAGAGTCGTGTATTTTCGGATTTAATGAGGGGCCAGACTTTTATTTTGCATGGTGTTATTTGTTCTGCAAAAGATACTTTTTTGCATTAATATTAGCATAAAAACATATTGGCGAAGAGAATGCTTCTCCTCTTTAAAAAATAAAATAAAATAAAAATAAAAAACAAACAAAAAGCAATTGTGGAATAGAAAACGATCCCCTCAATATAAAAATATACGTGGCTCTTGCAGCTATCAGCTGATTGAGCAAAATAAATAATTTAAGGAAACAAACAAGCAAAAGTGAAAATGGAAACATGCGTAAAAGCACTTTCGTTTCAGCACCGTTTGTCCATGCAGCAATAATCTGCACTTGCAAATCTTAATTTTGTATAAATAGCAAAATAAAATGAATGCGGTCTCTTGAATTCATAATTTTAATACTTGTGACAAATTTTGCAAACTGCGAATGTAAACGAAAATCAGCTGTTTGAGTTAACTCACTTTCGGTGGAAACGTTTGACATTTCATTAACTTAACAGAGGCCTTAAATGCATTTAAGTGCTTGGTGGAAATAGGCTATTACACTCCAATCAAAACATTAATCTGTACGGATAGAAAATTTTGTATACTTTGATAAATTTATTTTTTGAAAAATTATATACAAAATGCAAAACCTGACTCATAACCCAGACCTCTCCCCTAGATATGCATGTATTTTTAATTATTATTTTTATATTATTTTTGTTTTTTGTTTTCGTTTTTTTTTTTTACTCTAGCATAAAATCGCAGTCAACTTTCAGCGCATTGAGTATCGAACTTATGATTCAAATGCTATTAAATCTTTCAATTGCTCCTTGCACAGAGATGACTACAGCAAAAACCTAGTGCTGAACACTGATCTAATACTGGCAAAGCCGGTCAACGTAATTAAATGCTTAAACCTAGTGGAGTACTTTTTAAATGGAAATAAAATAAAATTGCATGAGATTGAAGTCGATATATGTCGGGCTTTCAGCACGCGTTTCGATTCCTATATCTTTCGTATGATTAGCGATGAAGCGCACCGCATATCGAATTTGCCACTCCAATGTCCATTGAAAAGTGTAAGTAAAGGCAGTTGTGATTATTTATGTACAATTCAAATGATCACATCTAACTGTAATTTGTTTATTAACCTCTTTTGCAGAATTTTCTCTATAGTATGCGTAATTTCACAATCAATTCGAAATATTTTCCACGATTTCTGCCAAATATGAAATGGTCAGCTTATTTTAATTTTAGCTCCGAAAATGGTGCGACAATTGGGGTTGACGTTTTTGGCACCTTGACAAGGAATAAAGTGTGAATGTAGAGTGAAAATATAAATTTAATTTCACTTTAATAATTTTAATAATTAACTAAATGAAAAAATTATGTAAATGAATAAAGCAATTCATAAATATTTATGTATCGTACAAGAGTCGGTAAACTCCAAAGTTACCAATCGATTGGCTTGAACCTTTGTGGAATTGTTTCTATGATTCCCAGGAAGGTTTATACGAAATTTCTTTTTGTGAAATAGACTATTCGAAATAACTTTTATAACGGGTGAACCAAGTAGAGATATTTCTTTCAATAGCCTTTTTTTTACAGATCATGCATGAGTCGTGTCATGTTGTCATGTAACTTTTGTTCAGTATTGTTAGGACTCACGCCTGAGCAACGTTTAGAAATCGTTCAACTTTATCATGAAAATTCACGTTCTCCAAAGAATGTGTTTCGCGCGCTTTGCTCTACTTATGGTCAACATAATCGCTCTACTGAGCATACTATTGGCAACACCATCAACCGTCTAAAGGCCCACTATTCATTATTGGATAATATTCTACCGAATAGAACATATCCAGTACACAGTGAATAAAATATAGCAGCTGAGAGTGTACACAAAGAGCGTGGAGAGTCGATTCGGCGCCGTTCGTAGCAACTCGGACTGACGTATGGAACGACTCGGCGCATTTTATGTCGAGATCTTAAATTGAAACCATATGAAATACAGCTTGTGCAAGAACTGAAGCCGCTCGTCCTTCCCAAGCGAGATCGCTTCGCTCTATGCGCTCTTGAAAAGTTCCAAAAACAACCGACGTTTTCAAGCCAAATTTCGTCAATATCTCTGAAAAATTGCCGCATATGGTACAAAGAGCAACCTGAAGAGATTCAAGAGCCGCCATTTTATGCGGAAAAAACAACGATTTGGTGTGGTTTGAGGGCCGGCAGAATTATCGGTCCACATTTCTTCAAAAATGATGGCGGTGAGAACTATACTGTCAATGATAACCGTTATCGCACTATGATATCCAACTATTTGAAGCCTGAAATTGAAGCTCGTGATCTCAGCGACCTTTGGTTTCAACAAGATGGCGCCACTTTCCACACATTGCATCTATCAATGGATTTGTTCACTCAATCAGTGAGCAGATAATTTCTCGTTTCAGGCCGATCGATTGGCCACCAAAGTTATGTGATGTCACACCGTTAGACTTTTCAATGTGGGAATTGTAAAGTATAAAGTCTATGCGGATAATGTTCGCTACGCATTTTAAATATTCTGCGGCTGTGGGTTCAACTTGAGTATGAATAGGCAATACTGACCCCATGTTTCAAAGGTGAAGTCGCCTTCTTTCCTCAAATTCCTATCATTACGGACGATACTCCCTTTCAGTTCAAGAGACTACAGTTGCCTGTTCAACAGTGTTTGCAATGACTATCTACAGAACTCGAGGTTATTCTGTGGTGTGATGGGGTCTTCATTTAGATACGGGTTGCTTCGCACAAGAACAATTGTATGTTCTAGGGTTGACAAGCCAGGTTTAGCTTTTTATTTGAATGATCGATGGTAAAACCAGAGTTATTATGACGAAATGATATCCAAAGTTTAATTTTTCAAGCATTCAATGAGTATGAGCGACAGTTAAAAGCAAAAGTACTACAAGTTCCTCTAAACTTTCCTCCACTAGAACACAACTCAGCCTTCCAAGGACCAAGGTATAAGGCACGCCCATGCGGCAATTGCGTGGGGAGCGAGTCTGCGAGGGAAGAACATTCCCCAATAGAAAATTTAAATTTCTATTATTTTGGATATCGAATCCCGGCATACCTAAAAATCGGTGATAGGGATAGAGATTTTGGCGGCACGTTGGAAGCTGTTCAGGACCTTTCTACGTTCTGCTGCTTCGAACAACTTTTGAAAGCGTTGAAACATCGCTCAAATCAAACGCCCTTTGGACTTCTTTAGTAAAACCTTAAATCCTTGCTTAAAAGACAAGGTTTCTGTATAGTTCTACATAGTTAAGGGACTGGACCTAAATTTCTGGAATTTTTAGGCTGCTAATCTTGGTAGCCACGGTAGCAAAGTGGTTAGCAGTGCGTACTGCAAAATCTAAAAGTTATAGAAAATTAATTTAAATAAATTAAGTAAAATTTTTTAATTGCGATCGCGCCTCGGCAGGGAATTGTCAACCCTTCCATGTGTATTTCTGAAATGAAATAAGAAAAGGCTCCTCATAAAAACCTATCAGCCGTTCGGAGGCGGCTTAGTATAAACTGTAGGTAACTCCATTTGTTGGAGAAACATCAAGACGCAAAACCACAAATTGGAGGAGGAGCTCGGTCGAAAACCGCTTCAGTGGTTACAAAGTGCCTATTAAATATGTGTATATATAATATATGATATATAAATAGATAGTGTTTACCGGCATTTTGTTGTATATTAATTGGTCTAAAGTGAAGAATAAATTTCAAGATCTGTGTTGAGGTAGTTCTAATTGCGCCTGGTATACCCTGTAGTTACATACATATGTATGTTACATCCAATCCAGAGTGGTTAATACAGCTCTTCATATGTTAGTATCGGTCTTACGACCTTCGGATCGTAGCCCATATATAGATGCAATGACTCTTCTTCAGGAATTCCATAGTCGGTATTCTTTTCTGTGACTTTTTCCAACATGTGCTCGCCAACCAAATTTTTTTTTTATGAGTAATTGCAACGAGCGAGTTCACGGTTATTAGGTTATTACTGTTTAAGGTTCGCCGGTTTAATTGCTAAAATTTTGTCTAACTCATGAAGAAGCAGGGCAAAGATTTTTCTCGGAATCATAGAAAACACCGTCACCTTCACCTGAAGGCCATCTATTGCTGAACATACGCCTTATGCAAGTTAGTGTAAGTTCTGTTTATGTACCTACTTTAGAGTAGTATCAACCGATTTACTCTTGACATAAGCATCTCATCCGAATGGTGGTAGCACTTCCGACAGATTGCTGATTACGCATTTAATGAAAGATTCGCAAAAATGATTGCATGGCATTGAAGTAGTTTTTTTTTTCAATCTAAAAATCTGAGCCAGATCTGAATTGAATATTAAATCATACACAAAAAAATATAAACTTGTGAACGTAGACAGTAATTAGATAAATTACACAGCTCTATAAAAAAAATATATTGCCTAGAATATCTTTGTAAATTGTTTTCCTTTCAAGTGCCCAGATTACGAATCTGTTCTTGAAAGTACTGAATTTATAAATGTCTTTTGTCAAATTACACAATCTCAGCAATCATTTGGATAATTGAAATTATAGTGCGAAACAGGTTAATCGGTTCCACGAGGTTCTTAAAGGTATCTCCGACGTAACTTGATGAATGTTGGTTTTCATGTGCTCAACCTTACTACAAGTCCCTCTTCGAGCCCTGGTGTCTTATGACCTCGTTGGGCAATTGATATCGCCAAGACGAGGGATTACGTGGCAAGGAAATTTCTCTCGTAATAAAGCAACATTCAACAGCAAGTCATATTCTTCAATTGCAGGCCAAGAAAAGGACATTATCAGACGACCAGACCGCCCCGGATTGACAGTGACAGTCTCTCCCTTATCCTTTGCAAAGCTATAATGTCTAATCACACCTCCGGAGCAAAGAGCGTATCAGAAAGCATCGGTATACAATGACTTCTGTTCAATTATTTGGGGATTCTGGGAGCTCCCTATGCGATAATATCCGCAACTGATCCAATTGCTTAAAATTTCTTCAATTTTTTTTTTTAATTGTTGGAATAGGGTGACTATAATTTTCTCTTAAAGCAGGAAACCTGGCTCTGTTTGAAGCATAAATTTTGTAGTAGGTTTTACCTATTTTGACACTTTGTGCGGCTATTAAGCGATGTATTATTATAAATGCCGGACTGTTAACTAAAGCAAAACATGTTTGATTTGACAGTTAAGGTTGACATATGACAAAATATAGCGTTATACTTTTGAAACAACAAAACTGATAATCGTACATAGTCAAAAGGAATATTATATCTAGGGAAACAAAACTGATGTAGACCAGTGTTGCCGTAGTTTAAATATATTTTTTATAATTTTCTATTAATATATTTTTTTAAATGAGTTTTTAATAAGCTAATATGTACAATATATATTTAAAATTAATTATCAAAAATACATTTTATTACAAGCGATCCGCAAATAGGTGACATATTAACGAGTAAATTGTTAATTCAGTTTTTGTTGCAGAAATATAAGGATAAGAATGCAGTTGAAGTTTTATGAAAATTTATTAACAAAAATAATTTTCATATTTCTTTTGGTTATATCAAATATGGAAACAGTGGCGAAGGTAAGTTAAAAATTATTTGTAATTTTTTTTTTTGCAAATTATTAAATGAACCTTTCTGCAAATTGTTGGTTTTCAAAAAAAAAAAAAAAAATCCAGCAAAAAACTTTAGTTCTATTCGAACGCGTCGAATGCCAAAACTCCGATGAAAATATAACAAAAGCATTGAAATGTTTCTTGATAAAGAACGATATAACCAAAAAGTTAATGTTCAATGCGGAAGTTAAGTTTGCCAAGCCGCTGGATGGCATCACGTCTAAAATCAAAATAATGCTAGAACGCTTTGGTGGCACTATAAAATTGCATGAGGGTGAACTGGGTGTGTGCGAGGCGCTGAGCCAACGTTTAGATAATTACATTTTACGTATGTTAATGGAAGAAGTTCATAGAGCTTCCAATATACCCGTGCATTGTCCATTAAAAGCTGTAAGTATTTGGGAGGAAACTGAAAAGCAAAAAAAAAAAAAAATAAAAAATAAAAAAATATACATATGTATATACATATTTCTTCTTCTTTCAGAATTATTTATACAACTTTCGCAATTTCACAATCAACTCTAAGTATTATCCTGCTTTTATACCAGATTCCAAATGGATAACAGTTCTTAACATCAGCAGTAATCAGCACAAGGTTTTGTCAGTGAGAGCTTTCGGGAACATAGTACGAAAAAATGTGTAAATGTGGCAAAAAAAAAAATTATATAAATAAATTATAGCTCAACAGCCTAGGGATGTCCCGAAAAGAAAAATATCTGTTTTTTAGAGAATATTTACATATGTATTTATATAAATTTCCATTATATTTCATCATTTGGTGTATTTGGTGTAGCAAAACGCATTTTTAATGAATTTCAAGATATAAAAATTCAAGTTTAAATAAAAAAAATCAGAACGTGCGGCATAGTATGAAAAATAAAAATCTGTAGACAATAAAGGTTGAAGGAAAACATGTTAGAGTACGTTTTATAGGTGTATATGTTTTATATTTTATTTTAATTTATTTTATTTTAATTTTTTTTTAATATTTTATTTTATTTCATTTTATTTTATTTTAATATATCTTTATTTATTTAATTTAATTTAATTTAATTATTTCTATTTTATCTTATTTTATTTTATTTAATTTTTTTATATTTTATTTTATTTTATTTTATTTTATTTTATTTTATTTTATTTTATTTTATTTTATTTTATTTTATTTTATTTTATTTTATTTTATTTTATTTTATTTTATTTTATTTTATTTTATTTTATTTTATTTTATTTTATTTTATTTTATTTTATTTTATTTTATTTTATTTTATTTTATTTTATTTTATTTTATTTTATTTTATTTTATTTTATTTTATTTTATTTTATTTTATTTTATTTTATTTTATTTTATTTTATTTTATTTTATTTTATTTTATTTTATTTTATTTTATTTTATTTTATTTTATTTTATTTTATTTTATTTTATTTCATTTTATTTTATTTTATTTTATTTTATTTTATTTTATTTTATTTTATTTTATTTTATTTTATTTTATTTTATTTTATGTTATTGTTTTTTTTTTAGATTTATTTCAATTTATTTTATTTTTTATATTTTTATTTATTTAAATATATCTAGTAATAATTCAAAAAAAAGTGAGCTCAATTTTGGAGGGGTTTTTCGAAAATGTGATGATTTGTAGGAAAAAGAGATGGCTTCAATAATTCTAAAATTATTAATGTGCAGCAAAACTGTTAACAACGCTACAGATTTCGGTGTATTTGTCCATGACTACACGCGATCCAGTTATTAATTTGAAATCAATTAAGCAGCGTAAAGAGCGGAAAATTTATAAACCTAAATTTTCTTAAATACTCACTATAATTATGTTTGTGTTAAAATAAATAGGTCCAATTTAAATAGTTTACCAAAATTTTTTATAAAATTTAATAATTTTGTACAATGTAAAATCGAAACATTGACAGGTGGAGTTATTGTCATTGATTTGGAATAATTTGTCGAAAACAAAACCAAAGTTCGCTCTTCATGTAAGAAGCATTTCTAAAACAGCAGGATTAATATGCAGATCGCTCCAAATAAAATTATTTTAATACAAATAGTACTTGTATTAATTTTGCCGGCGCGAGAAAGTGATAGTGCTAAAAGGGTAAGTGTAAATCATTTTATTTTGCCTTAACTTTCTAACACTTATTTTATTTTATTTTACTTCATTATTTTTTATTTGTTTTTTAATAAGATTTGTTTTATTTTTTTATTTCTCTTTATTAATTTTTTTGTTAGTTTTATTTTGTTTATTTTTTAATTAACTTTCTTTTATTTTTTTTAATTAAATTTTAGTTTAATAAATTTTATTTTATTTTTTTTATCTGATTTCATTTTGTTTTATTTTGTTTCATTTAATTTTTCTATTATATTTTATTTTATTATATATTAATTCATTTTTTCATACTAATTTTATTTAGTTTTAATTTTAATTTTAATTTTTTATTTATCGTTAATTCATTTGATTTATTTTATTTTGTTAACACTCAATCATTTCTCTTGATTTTAGTTTATTTTAAATTTTTATTTGATGCAATTTTCATTTAGACTCATTTTTCGTTTCTTTCAGCACAAGGTCGCTGTAGTCTTTCGTCGTGTAGATTGCCGAATTTACGACACCTCTATGGTGTCAGTATTTAATTGCTCTTTGGTGAAAGATAATATAACCGAAGAACTGGTGCTGAATGCCAATCTTAAACTTTCAAAAGAGCTCAATGAAGTTAAATTAAAAAATACGATGGTATTCAATCGTTCTGGCGTGATTCAGAAATTTCATGAAGTCGAAATTGATGTTTGCGAGGCGCTGAGTCAACGTTTCGAATTTTACCTGTTTCGCATGGTCATCAATGAGGTGCATAGGGTATCAAATATTCCTCTACAGTGTCCGATAAAAGATGTGAGTTTGATTAAGTCACAAGTAGAGTTTAGTTTTGTGAAGTTCGTTAATTTCATTTTTTTTTTGTTTTTACAGAACTTCTTCTACTACTTGCGTAATTTCACAATCAATTCGAAATATTTTCCACAATTCTTACCAAATTTGGAGTGGTCGTCTTATCATAATATCACTAAGAATAGACGTGTTTTTATATCATTAAATGCTTTCGGTTCTTTGGTACGAAGAAAGAAGTAGGAAATACAATATAATTTCTTATTGAAATAAAAATTGTTTGATTTAATTTAATTGTTGTTAATTTAGTTGTTCTGCGTAAATGGTTGGCTTCTTTAAATATCGTTAGGTAGTTACCGCTCGTTACTGAACTCGATATATTTACCAGGAGGTATAAAATTCTTAAGTTTTCGACACCAACGCTTTCAGGAGCGGACCTGCGCATTACTGATCCTGTAAAATACCTGGGACTCATCGTGGGGAGGAAAATTAGCAGGTCACAGAACTTAGAGAGTGAGTAATGCGTTCATTGCCCTCTATACCTGCAAGGGAGCGATAGGACGAAAGTGAAACATGTCACCCCAAATAGTGCGTTGGTCCATACTTCTCTGGGGTTGTAGTCTGGTGGGCCGCAATTGAGAAAATATCAATTATCTCCAGAGGGTAGCGCTCCTGTGCATCAGCACGAGATCTCCAAATCACACCATCAGAGACTATGAATGTTCTCTTAGATCTACTCCCCATTAACTCTGTACGATGATGCTAGCCTTATCGCGGCGGCTACAAAAGGTATCTGAATGGATAGTAATAAACCACGTGCATACCAGCATTTTAAGCAGATTTCGGCTACCAGAAAAAAACGGATAAATGCATATCTGACTTCACGACAGATTTCAGGGTAGCTATCCTTGTTCCCTTTGTGATAGGATAATGTCAGCAAGCGCCGACTCGATTCATTTTTATACGGACTGGTCAAAATTAGATAACAGAGTCGGTGTTATCTGTAAATCCTTTCGTTTACTGGATCACTGTAGGGTTTTTAATTTGTGGCTGCCAATTATCTCAGCACAATGCTGCACCCGGAAAATTGTATCCATATATTCTTGGATAACGATGCTGAATTACGAGCCCTGGAGCTTGCAACGGTAAAATCTAAAACCGTAGAGGCCTACCGCAGATCACTTAGCACGATAGCTAAGCAGTTCTATCTGAATCTTGTATGGGTGCTTGAACACAGTACCATTCCGGGTAATGCAATGGCGGACGAGCGTGCAAGGAAGGGCACTTGCAGACAAGTGAGATAGCCCAAGATGCGGCGACTGCTCAGTTTTGCTAACTCCTGGTTCGATTAACGGGTCGGTGGTATCACAAGAGGTGTGCTTATGGCCTAAATGAGCTGATGCCTGGCAGCCACTTCAACCAACCAATCGCATAGCTCAATCTATACGAGCCCTGACCACTATTAATTCGCACGGCTGGTGTTTTTACGCATATGCAATGTTTAGCACACAATATATGTGAAGATAATGCAGATAACACATACAAACATATATTTTTCTGAAAGATAATTTTATTCTCTTTTTAATAGAATAAAAATTTTTGTTGTTGTTTAGCGTACAACAACAACAGCATTTATTTACATACACTATTCTTATTATTGTTTACAAACACTTGACCACTATTATTTCGTACGCTACAAACTTTACAGTATATTTGGCTTAATATAATATATATACTTAATGTTAATACTTGGTAACATCACCCTTAGCCTCTATAACACATTTACAACGATCCTGCATTGAATTAAGCAGGTATTGGCACTGCTCTGTTGAAATAGAGTCCCATATTTCTTGCAGCTTAATTTTTAGAGCTGGAATAGTTCTTTGAGGCTCATTTCTCAAGCGCCTCTTCATGATTCCCCATATATTTTCAATTGGGCTGAGATCTGGACTATTAGATGGCCAATCCAAGGGCTCAATTCCTTTTTGCTCCAGCCAACTTCGGGTTTTTCTACTAGTGTGAGATGACGCTCCATCTTGCTGAAAAGTATATTCACCACCATCTGACAGCTTTGGTATTGATGGCAGCAAATTTTCTTCCAATATATGCATGTACTTTTCAGCGTTAACAATTCCATCAACAAAATGCAGTTTTCTTACCCCCTTGGCAGACATGCATCCCCACACCATAACGCTTGCAGGGAACTTTACTGTCCTTTTAAGACAATCTTTATAGTACGCTTCTGCCTTTGTACGAATAACTCTTCTCCGCGAGTGTACACACATCGAATTTAGATTCATCGCTAAATATGATGGTATTCCATTGCCTTTGAGTCCAAGATATTCTCAGCTTAGTCCATTGCAAACGCTTCTTCTTTTGACGAAGTGTGAGCAATGGCTTTTGCTTTGTCTAAAAAGTAATTTACTTATTAGGCTTAAGTTCGCTAAGTAACTTAACAGTATACTAACCTTATAGAACCCAAAGTTAAGGTCTTTTAAATTTTTGCAGTTCCATTCACGTCCTACATTTCGCCCAATTTTTTTGGACCATTCAGCTGCAGCTGCCGCCGATCGGCCTTAACTATTGCGGCCAATGCTCTTTTGTCGCGATTTGTTATTTTCGAATTTCGCCCTCTTTTGTCGATTTTACAATCAATCGATCCATTT